>JAEMWC010000362.1:217500-222500 GCA_016490735.1 Pachyseris speciosa
TGGTGAATAAGTGTCAGTTTAAGCAGGTTGTTGCTTCAAATCAATGACCCCCAGAAAGCTAGCTTCTTGTTCCAGATGTTTTAATCTTTACACTAACATCTTAGCCTGCATGTTGCTGTCCCCAATTTCCAAGGAAAAACTACAAGAGGCCTGCATTCAAACTAGCAACATTGTTTTAAAAACTTGTACACTTTGTCCTATTGCTACTCAGGGCAACTGAAAAGTTTGATGTATAATAACTTCGGATATGTGCATTGTAGCAATGTATGGAAACTAGCCTGAGAGCTAACTTCCATTATATTGAAGAGATAAGAAGCCCTTTTGTCCCCAAGATCAGCGTCTATGTTTTGTTGTTGTTTTTTTTTTTTCATTATTTATGTTGCTTGGGAATTTTCTTAGACATATAAGATACAGTGTTTTAACCTTTCCTTTCCACTCATGAACTGTATGTTTGATCACGGAGTGGCAATGTAAGGAGAAATCCTAGGCTGATCAATAGTTGGGTTTAAGGGCTAAATTTAACTTCTTTAGTTGTTTCGAGTGATGACCAATCTGTGTAAATGCTGTTTAAATCAGATTATGAAATGAGATACTGTTTAGTCAACAGGGCAAATAACTTAACTAATAATGCATTTAATTCAGGAGATTATAGACCAACTCCCTATTTTAACCCTGGTCATTAAAAGACTATTACTAAAATAAAACTTTGTATACCTCTGCGTCATCGTGTTCTTTATTTAGCCGAGTTTTATTTCATCAAGTTGTATTGCATGACGTGGGAGTTTTTTGTAAATATTGGGCTATTCCTCGTTGTTAGAACCTGTGAAACTCGCTGCGGCAGTGTGAAACTCTCTGTAACAGTCAGATCACGTGCACGATTTTCTCAGAAACAATATATTTGACATTTTTAGAAATGACAGTAGTATTTTTTCCTATTTGCATATAAAAGGTTCTCCCTTTCAGTGTTATTGTTGAAATTTGAAATATTTTCGGCGATAAAACTATTTATTTTTTACTATTTAATTTTGTTTTACCCGACTTTAATCCCCTGACAATAAAAAGTCGGGATAAAGCTAAATCAATACAATAATAGTCGCTGGGCTAAAATGGCTCAGATAACGGGAAAGAGTCAGGGAATTGCATGTACCACAGGCAGATTACATAATCGACAGCGATTAGTATTTTCGTCATCAACTTCTAAAGATAAAACCGTTCCAAATTTCTTTAAATGCAAAAATAATGGCACTTCAGTTTCAAGGGAACTTCAGACAGATTCCTTTATTGTATCATTATTTTTGCCATTTTATCGTACGCTGGAGCAGTCAAATGAAGACCATCACTACAGAACATTTGGTCTCGAGAAAGTAAGATTTTTATGTCAAGATCAGCGAGGAGAATCTTCCCCGCAGAATTTGCGGCAAAGTCCCTGATCCATTCATTCACCTTCATCCTCACCTCCATTATCGTAGGAATTTCTGCGGTTTTTGCCCCCTATTCGCACATTAAGGCTGGAATTGTCATGGCAACCGTTTTAGCGCCCGATCTGTGAGCCAGCGTGTGGAGGTAACCAATGGAATTGAATATGGCGAGCTCGTCTTTTAATCTGTTCTTCTTCGTAGGTGCCCATATGCTCTGCATACTGATCAGATCATTTGTTCCTCCTAAGATGATAACCCAGTTGTATTTTACCGCCAGTTGTATTTTACCTCCAAGAACTTAGGCGCCTTAGGCGCCAAGGCATTTCGTTTTGAACTTTCTCTCCAGCAACTCCTGCATTGTAGAGTTCAATTAAGCGATTTGCTGAAGAATTCCTTGTTCCCTTTCCGTGATCTTTTCCGTGTATGGTGTATGGGTGAGGCACTGAGCTTGTCAACCCAAAAGTTAAGGAATCGCCGAAACATAAAATCCAGACAACTTTATTGCTTCGGCTTAAAACCATCTGGGATAACAACAGTGTAAATAATGCTACCAACCCACACCTTAATGCTGTGAAAACAAACATGTCGGTAAATCGTTTAGGCCCCTTGCACACGAGCACGTTTTTCCTAACAAGTCTTACATTGACTTGGGAAGTGGAAAAATTTAGCAACTGTGTCTTTGACAAGTCTTTCAAAGTCTGCTGAGCCAGAAACCTAGCGCCCCAGCATTTAAACCATCATAACACTGATAACAGAGTGGTTTTTTTTTTGCCTTTTAAAATCGAACAAGTTATAGAATATTTACCCAGAAAAAAAATTCAACTTGCTTGTGTGTAATTTGAGACTTAAACAAACTTGAAAATTCATACTGCGATGTCCACCTTCCTGACAAGAAGTGATAATTTGTCAATTGTTCCCATCTTTCCGAAAATTTGTGAAAATCAACCCAGCCAGAGAATAAAAGAGGTCATGAAATTCAGTTGCTACTTCAGGGCACGACTTTGTTTTCTCTTATTACATATGGTACCTGTTTTTTCAAAGCAACAACCTTTTTTCAACGTTTTGGAAATGATTTTATTTTTTTGAGGCAGTTGTGTGGTTGTTAGATCACGCTCCCACCCAGCAATATAGATACAGCGTCCGTTTGATTTATACATTAAGCGTATTGACATTTGGTAAGCCAAAATGTCCAACTCGAAAAAAAATTGTGGAGCCAGTCCCTCAAGGTCCAAAGCTTTACCTGTTGGCTTATGTCCATACTCAGCCGAGTAACATTCTTTAATTGGACTACAGCAGTATTTTTGGATCATATGAGCATCTGGGCAAAGTGGCCTTACCAAATCACTCTTAACGCACGAATAGGATGATCATACACACCCGAGTTTGCTTTTGAATTTTGATTGCCATGGCTATTTCTTCGAGAGTGTCGGGCCGATTTCATAAAAGATTTTTGCTAAATATTCGCGCATTTTATTATTTGACCAAGAGGGTAAACAGGCAAATTTGCATATCACAGAGACGTAGTATATGCTACTCGTAAGTCAGCAGTTATTAGCTGTCATGGTACCTTTGTATCGAGCGACGAAATAGTTTCGTATTTCTCAATCTGTTTTCTCTTGGGGTAGCGGCGAGAACACTGAATTCATCCTGGTAAATTTCGTTCGTCTCTGCATCACTGATTTGCAATATTTTAAACATGTTTAACAAACTGTGGAGCAAGCAACGGCCATCTACCGTCTGTGGTTTTATATTCTTCGTAATATTCGTTATTTCGATTTTTTATGCCTTAAGGCTAGCACTAAATCGAACAAGAACGGAAAAGGTTATTACGATTTTGTGTTTTGGCGATTCACTGACGGCAGGTACCATCAACATAGCGAGTGAAAGGAGTAAAACAAAGAAGCGCCATCCATATTCAATAGCTCTTCAACAACGATTCGATATTCAAACTTACAAGCGGCTGGAAGAGACACTAATCTTCGAAATCCACAACGCCGGGATTCCAGGCGAGAGAGCAGTTGATCAAATGCTGCCACGTTTAAATCAAATTCTACGGAACCGCGATACGAAACACATGTACAGTTGGGTGATTATTCTAGGAGGAACGAACGACTTGAGAAAGTACCTGAATATTTCTTCTATGGGCGACCACATGACGATTTTCCACGCTTTGGTGGAACTTCACAAGGTGGCACATAGATACGGGGCGAGAACTGTAGCTGTTACGATTCCCGACAGAGAATGCATAGGCTCCGGAACATGTTATTACTTAAAGAAAACACAGTACAAAATAAATGAATTACTCAGAGTATTTGTAACTCAAAACAAAGAAAAAGTGATCCTAGCTGATTTGGCGAATGAGATAACTCTCCCTCGTGATAAAGGACTTTGGAGTGACTGGGTGCACTTTACTCTCAGGGGCTACGACAAAATGGCGGACATCATTTACAGCTCAATGAGAGATTTTGTTTGAGGAAGATCCACAAAGCTGTGTAAATATTTTTAAGTTTTTTGCTTGGAGTCGGAAGTCCTTTGGGCAAGATTTCCGCACAAGCCCCATATACAACTAACAAGACGCGTAGTTTGCTCAAGGAGTAAGATAGAGAACAGAGTTTGTGAGTGAGAGACTAATCAATCTCTGATTTTTTTTTTTTGGCGGGGGGGGGGGGCGTCGGGCGTCGGGGTGGGGGCGTTTATTAGAAGGAAGCGTCTCATGCAAACTTTACACCTCAGGAGGGCGTTTATTAGATCGTTTACGGTATACATTTTGTGACTCAAACTCTATTCATGCTTGCCCGTTCAAAAGGTCGCGTTATTTTTATGGATTATCGTCAGTATGCCTTTGTGTACCTAATACAGTTATACTTTTGGGGTTTATAAGTACTTATATTATCGTATTAAAAACGAGTGTCTTTGTTAACCTCTCAAAATTGTCAGATATCGCTCAGTTTCATAATTAAGGGTGGCTACACAGGCGAGGATAGCTACACGGGTGATTTTCCCGCGGCCTGGTAGATAGGGAGTGAGGGCGAGCGGCACGGACCGTCCGAGGGCCAGGCTTGTTATGCGCCACGCGGGAAATCGCTCCGTTTGCGCAAGCACAACAAACCCTAGCGTTGTAGTGCATGGCGTTAAAATTTATTTCTTTGTCCGCAAAGTGTTGGCTCGGGACACCCCCCCCCCCCCCCCCCAAACTGTTCTCCTTTAGAGCCATGCAGTTTGATAACAGAGAAGTGCTTTGTATGAATGCGACGCTCTCTACTCCAAATACAAGGGTTCCTCAAGAGGCACAATGAAAGAGCCCTCAAAAGTGAGGAATCCACAAAGTATAGGTGGTTTGCAGCCAATCTCTAGAGACACAGATAACAATGGTGAAACGAACAAATGCTGGTGGACGAACAAAAGGAGCTAATGAGAAATGTATTGTTTACGTCCACCAGCATGGCGGCGATAACGTAACGTGCAAACCACCTATACCACCAAGGAACCTTTGAGCGATTACAAAGGACTCGAAGTATAAAACGCACCTCGACAACTCAAGATATATTACTTTTCATTCATCATAAATAATCATTTTGCCGA
>JAEMWC010000362.1:227500-242500 GCA_016490735.1 Pachyseris speciosa
TTATTTCCCGTCAGCCAGGAATACAAATGAGTACGGGTGTCACAAGGCTGGGTATCATATGATGGATTAGCATTTCATTCAGGAAGGGGGTAGGGGAGGGGGGTCAGCAATACCCTTAGTTTCGTCATGCTACAGTTAGCGGGTCGAGTTCGACCGCACAGGAACGTTCTGGCACAAGGTTTTCCATGTGGCTAGTGCAACACTGGAGCTCGTGCCAACTGAATTTTTTTAGCGGGTATGACAAGTTTTGTTAGGACACATCTGGAAACACTGCTTCTCGTTGCAAAGAATTGCACGTAAACGTTTGTGTCGAGGGAATCAACTCAAACCGCGTTTTCTCTTGTACGCTGGACTGGTTAGAGCAAAGGGAGATTCTCTTGAAATCTGATTCGAATCCAATCAAAACGACCAAACTGTATCATTCAAATAATTTGGCGTTGACACATGTGGTATGACGGGACAGTTATAACGCTCCTGAGGAAGTCCGCCGGAGACAACCGATAAGTTGAACATCGAAAGCCCAAACGTCTGAACTGCAGAAGGAGTGTACACCATAACAGTTTCTCCCTTAATTGAATTATCGGCCAAATTTTTAGGATCATTTCTGATGATCCTCCGATACAGACGTAAAGGAACAGCATTGGAAGTGAACTCTGTCACAAGAAAAACCACTTCTCACCTCGTCATAAATTCTAGTGTTTCTCTTCGCCGTCGCCATCCAAAGGCTCTATATTTGGAAAGAAATAACAAAGGCGTACATATGAAGGTTCTAAGGGTTTGAAGTGGTGCTATAAAGACAACGCGCTTAACAGTGAAATGTGTAACTTCTGAAAAAGGATTTCTGTATCTATTTTAAAGAAAGAACGAGATTGGTGTTGTCCACAGTTTCTGTGCGGTCTAATTCTTCCATCCAATACACGTGCTTGACCTGAAACGGATTGGCCAAGGCGAGAGAAGATAGCCTTAAGGGTAATCACCTTGGAGCCCACTAATTTTTCCCGACCTTCCAACTCACTCCATAAATTGCTTTTAAGTGGTTTAACATGGCTCACCTTGTAAAAACTATCGGAAACAACATCTTTAATGTCTTCATCTGAGGGAGACCCTAAAAGACCCAGGTGCTCCCTAAAATATAGTAACAAGAAAAGAAAGCCCAGTAAATCATTGCAATACAGTGTCATAAAGGAGCTATGTCGCGAGTTTTAAACATTTGAAAAGCTGAAAAATTTGTTACAAGCAAAGAAACCTATTTTACTAATTCAGCAAAACTTTAAATAAGCCTCTTTTGCTTAGGATGGCAAGGATTGAAATGGGTTGCAACTTGAAAAAATTGGGCCAACTTTTTCCATTAGCCAAATACAGATTATGGTTTGCTTCCCCTTTAAGAAAATAGCTTGATAACTTTATTTTGATGTTCTCGGGGCATTTTAGTTGTGAGCAAGGGTACTTGAGGGTACTTTGTTTTAATTTGACCTCCAAAACATAAACATTACCATGACACAGCCCCTTTAAGGGGTATTAACGTATCTTTCTCAAATGGCGTAGAAGATAGAGTGTTCGACTGATCACAGGCGAGGACTTGTAATCCACAGACCTCCCGCGCGAGTCCCGTCTTCAACCAGTAGATATATGTTTCATGGTACACCCTTGTTCAAAACCTTGGGCTACCATTTGTCAATAGCCGCCGACTAGTAAGTCCTCGTGCCAGTTGGGATCTTAAAAGATACCTATGTATAGGTTGTAAAATTTACTTTAGATATTCCCAAATTTCAACAATAAAATATAACTGTCACACAGGCACGTTTTTACCGAAAATCTCTGTCGTGCATATGGTTTTTCTGTGAATTTTGTGGTGCATCTAGGCAAGATTTCCAATTGATAATTTGCATTGTTTACTCAGAGCATCCTTATGTAGACCTATACCTTGATCAGTCCATTGTAAAATGGCAGAGTATTATTAAATTTCTCAACAAACCATTGTGGCGTTACCTGAACAATTGTGACCTTAAGCTGAAGGCAAACCGGCCAGCTTGGTATTCTTTACCATCCATCATGGACGACACCTGATTGGAAAGAGAAGGGTTATGAGGGCAGTTCTTAATTTATATTCGAACACCAGTCAAAGCTACGATCGGGGCTAAGACAATCCTCAACTCTGCAATTCATCGCGTTAACTTACGAACTCTTTGTCCTTTATGACAGCAGCTATTTCCGAATCTCTCTTTCCCAGCATGCTACGGTCATTGATGTTAGCTGAATAAAGAAAAGAAAAAGCAATGTATAGTTGAGGTCGGCAACACATCTTAGCGTCTTTCAGTCCTTGCTTAAGATCTTAAAGAAAAGTATATTCTTCTCTTTTTCGCTTTAATAGCCTTCTGCAGTTTCAGCGTCCGATGGCTCGTGAGTTTCGGGTAGAGAAGACATGGTTTCATTGCCTGGACTGTGCACCCCCTTTCACTGACTGTAGAGCACATTTGATGCTTCAATAATACAACATGTATTTCTTGGAATCCCAGTAACACCGCCCTCTAGAGCATGCCCTGTTGACTTAGCCACCCTCTTTGTGAACTCACTACATTGTTTTATCCGAGATTGTCAAACAATAAGTCTGACAATGCACCCACCAATGTTATGTACACCGGGTTAGTTCACATCATCAAGGGTGGGGTCGGCCCCGGCAAAGATTGCACCCAAAGGTGATAACAAAATTGAAACAACTGTTAAACGCCAGGGGGCGGTTCCTGAAAGGTGTAATAACTCTATTTCAGGGATAAATCTGCCTTATTCCAGGAATACCTGTTGGAATAAGGCAGACTTATCCCTGGAATAAAGTTATTACACCTTTCAGGAACCGGTCCCAGGCCTTTCCGCGCGCCCTGCTGTGTCAATACCTGAACCAATGATGACTGTATTATCATCCACGATCATCATCTTGCTGTGAACATACACCAGCTCGGTTACCTATCAATGCAAAAACAATACTAGTCACAAGAGTTCACTTCGGATCAAGCGTGAAAAAGGCGACGTGTTGATGTGCGGTACTCACGGGCGTTCTATGGATTTCTGAATGCGTTCTCAGTCCGTAAAAGGAAATATACTCGGAGGGATCACCGACTAAAGACAAAAGAACAAAGGATGAAAACAAAACAAAACAAAACAAAGAGAGCTATGGACGCTTGACACACCATGCATATACCACAATGGAATGGGAAGGAATATAACAACAGAAACATAATCGACGCCTCAAAAGAGATGGAAAAGGCACAAAACGCACACGCGTCAAGTGGAGAAACTACAAAGGCCTTAAAAAGTGCTTCACCCAGCTCATGACAGATAATTTTCCCAACTTCCAAAATCGCGTGACAAGCAATTGCCTTCCCCAGCTACAAAATCTTTTATGTTTGTACATGATAACTCTCCAGCCCCCATCCGCGCCCCAGTTCGGTTATCTCGTGGTAGTACTCCATCCTGAATACAGGCCACAAGATGTTAATATGAACAAAAGTTACTCATATTAATTGGGTGCGACTCGGTCAAGTAAAAATACCTTCCATTTCTGAGCCTCATTCAAGTTATGATTCCTGCGATTACTATAATTTTCTCACATTCAGACTCTGTTTACTCCGCTGTAACTTTCCAGGTGTCTGTTGTTCCAAATTAAACCATTGTGGCTGGTTTTCAATCAGTGAAACACCACTGTATTTTGGGAGCCGGAATCTTATTTTACAAAGCTTGCATCGGTCGCTCGGATTCATACGCGCGTTGCTTACGAAATATTTTGTCAAGTCAAGTTCGTTGTGGACACGGGTACTCGAAAATTCACTTCCGTTACGGGAGGCGAAACATTTTATTGGTTAATTTATGACAGCCATTGACAGCCTGAAATCTCACTGAGTGCGCTCAGGCGTGACAGGCCAGGTGGGTGGTTTTCAAAATCCAGGGGTTTGTCTGCAAGCGTTTCCTTCTCTCCTCTCCCCCTCCCCACTCTTTTTCATTTTTTTGCTCTGGCCCCATTTTTCGCGAGGACAAAACATCTTTGCTAGGAAACCACACGGAAACGCTTGCTACGCAGGCTAGACACTTTCGAGAACTCTTACCAAGCTCCTTGAGTCTTTCCAGTAGGGACTGGGACCCACGGCAAATTGAGCGGTAATTCCAGTGCTTAATGGCGCCAATTGACCGACCAGTCGGTGTACCTATTTCTCCTGCACACAAGCACCACAACAACCATTGTCAACCATTGTTTGTTTGTTTGCCTGTTTGTAAACTTTGACTCTTTCCATTGAAAAACACAACTTTTAGTGATAATACTAACTTAGTAATACACAGAAAAAGAAAAAATTCTCCTGCCCGGGAAGGACCTCTTGTCAATCTAGATCGTACGCGCGAACAACAAGTACTAAAATATGGAATGAATTATATTCTTTCCTTTACGTTTGCCTCCTTCTTGAAACATCAGATAAGAAAAGCCAGTCTGATTTGATAGTTAAGTAACTGGCATACTGGATTGTTCACTCACACGGAAAACGTTCGCCTTAATAATGACAATAATTCACGCCAAAAACTGTTTTGAATCCAGCAAATGATTAACAAACTTTACGTTTTCGTTTACACTTTTCATCGACTATTAACTTACCTTCAAACGCTGGTAAAAGTGGCATGACTACTATCACTTTAAAGTTTTGTCCTTCTCTGTTGGTAAAGCGAACGAAAATGGCTCTCTGTTACACTCTTAGTTTTAAAGTTGGTGGTTTCGCATCAAAGACACTATGGTGCTGTGCACTGGACAACACTGGCTAATAGTACAACTTATCACAATGAGTAATAAATAGTGTAATTGCAAAATGTATAAAAGAAAAAGTAAGAAACGTAAGATGAAATGAAAGGAAACGAGAGAAGCAGAGAAAGGTTAAGATTCAGAGTAATAAGCCTTAAAGGAGCACTGTCACCGGGATTTTTGCTGTTTTTGGTTTAATTCCGCCAAAATTACTGCCTTTTACCTGTTATCGTGCAAAAAATGCTCCTACAGAATCAGCAAGACGAATTCCAATGAAATTTTAGCAGGAAGACATAACCATAATAATTTTTTTGGTGATTTTTCAATGCATAGCTTGAAATTTTGAAAAAACTGGCAAGTTTTTTCAAATTTCAATCCATTTCCATCCTCGTCATCTTCCGTCGAATACAGGGGTTTATGGTGTCAATGCAGTACTACAGTCTTTGGCAACAAAACTAGACCATTATTTTAAGGTTTCCACTGATGCATTGGCAGTTTAAAGCTTTTTAAAGTGATGGTACAATAGCGTGACACTGGCCCCTTTAAGCCTTGGCCAAACGGACTCGCTAGTAGCTCAGTGCAAGGTTGAACTTGCGTACAGACTTGCGTTGGGTGGCCAAACGGACTCGCAAGTTTCTTCGCAAAAAAGGGAAAAAGCATTTCCAGACTACATATCCTGTATTTCTTTGGCTGATAAGTTGCTATAACAACGAATGGACGTCACTCCACTCGCGTTGACTTGGGTTGGGTGGCCAAATGGTGAAAAACTTGCGTTGACTTGCGTGCAAATTTGATCTCCACCAAACTGAGCGCAAGTCATCGCAAGTCAACGCAAGTGCACCCAAGCCATGGCCAAACGGAGTCGCAAGTAGAACCAACTTTTCAACTTGCGTCTACTTGCGAGTCCGTGTGGCCAAGGCTTTAAACATCTCTGCATACTCTTTTGATCGTAATTAAGTAAATTTTTAAAATGCATGGTTCTTTTACACTAATTAACAAACGAAGAAGGAAAGCAAACCTGTGCGCCCTTTCTATCCGCCAAAGAAGGTTCTGACCAATCTCATTCTTGATGTTGTCGACGAAAAGAGATGTAATGAAAAACTGGTTCTGTACACAAAACACGAAAGTACAAACGCACTGTCAAACATCACTGAAATAAATCAGCTTACTTTAAACCGACTCAGATAACGAATTTACTTGTTATGGACGACTGAAACAAAGCTGCATTGCGGCCAGCCTGTGAGTGTCGTATAATATGACCAGAAAGCTATCAGAAAGCTCCTTTAATTTCACCACATCGTTACTCCGACCAAAGACCACCTTAGGAATCCCAAACTGTCGATTTCATGATACAACCTGTTAACACGACCGATCCAAATGCAAGATGGCTCAAGTGATTAAACGAACAAAAAGTGAAGAGGCACACGTTGATCACGTATTTTGTAATCGCTCCTGAGTTAGGTCATGTTGCCGTCCTGTGCAGGTTTTCTTTCTACGTCTCCGTTCGTTTTAAGGGCATCATAATCTTCCACTAACTCTTTAATCCATAATTTCCTAGCCCATTGGTCCTCGTATCGACGTAGTTTTACTGTACTAATTAATAGACCACAGCATTGTTTTCATCTCGAACTCACAAAATTCAACTTTAACTTGAAAAAATTACGCAACCGCTCTTTCAGGACAAGACTGTCACAAAATTTAAAACTTACGAGACAATTTGTAGTGATGGAGCCTGGTATCAACCATCACTAAAAAATGGAAAACGGCGTTTTCCGCGCGTCAAAATACTCCGTACAAAATACCTATACCTCAAACTTTAATCAATCTCATCTTTTCTTCAATATTCACCAGTCTATCTCCTACTCTTTACCTCAATATAAATGAAGTGTTGAGATTCCTCGATAGCCTTGACGTAGGCCGCCTTAATGGAGCTTTCACACGGAACTCCACCTGACCATTCCGACAGGGAGCGAAGGATCTAATGAAGAGCGAAAGATAAAAGTAAAGTGGTTTCTAAGACTAGCAACTCCATGAAATCTGGAATATCCTCCCGCGTTTTTCCGTGACGTTCATTTAAGGATTTCAAATTTCCAGGACCTGATTTTGCTGCTGCTGCCGCTGCTGCCACTGCTGCTGTTTCCCTGACATTTTCTTTCAAGTCTCCAGATTCCCGGAGGAATTTCCTTTTTTCTCCCAAAACCAGCCTTCTTAGAATTGTCACAGCTCCACGCCCGTTTTGCGTTCACGAAATGAAGGAAAGGATTCTAATTTCATGACCAATCAACATTTTGCTGGTTTTCCCAAGAATTTTCAGGTATATTTTTCTAACTTCAAGCATCAGTAAGGCATTCACGAAGAAGGCCGCGACATAACAAATGGTTGGTGTGTTTCTTACCTGACAATCCACTGTCTCAACATTGTGGGAAGTCGCTGACCTGTCAGTTGCAAGTTTTGCATATGACTTTGGAAGCAGGAAAGGAATGTCGGGATACAATTTAACTTTTCCAAACTGAAAAATCAGAACGACGAGAAGCAAGACGAATGAGAATGCATTCATACAAAGTAACTGTTCGTGAGGCCAAATAGTTCATCTTTACCTTCACCTTTGATATTAAAATAAATTGTGAACAATAAAATTCAAATTCTATTCTGCGATTGCATTTACCTTCGTCGCATTCCATCTCAGAATGAAGTGTCTCGCCACATCCCTCGCTGGTGCACCAAACATTCGCATTCCAACATCGTGCCACGGCATGCGAGGAACGAAGCCTCTATCTACAGAATCTGACAAGAACATCATAAAGATAACGTTGAATACAACTCTACTATTCACTGGACGATTTGGTGTGCAGCGAAGCTGTCATTTTAAATCATTTGTACTTGGAGAAAATCAGCACACCTTGTGAAAATCATTAAGAACGACACTACACGCCATCTAAACGGGTAGGTTTCAGTTCAGTTTTGAAAGCCATCATCATTGGACTTGGTCTCGTTTCAATACGCTTTGTGATCGGTCAGCATCATCACAAAACAAATACAGATATTTTGCAGATGTTTACAATGTTTTATCGAAATGTGATGACTATCTTGAAATCACCTTTGCTAACCCGCTCTCGTTTTTGTTGTTTCAATTTTCTTTTATCCCCTAGTTGCACTGTATTTAGTTGCCCATGTAAACTTAACTTATATGTGGTGTAAAACTGAGCTGAGTCAAATAAAATCATCATCATCATTGAATTAAATTAATCAAGTTCTGAGCACCTCTGAACACTATGTAATTTATATATAATTTTTAGATAAGCTTTTTTGTAACTTTATATTAAAATATGTAAGCTCTTTCTTTACTTTGTATATGTTTGTATCGCTTTCCATCCCCCTCGATAGAGTGTTTTCACATGACGTCAAGGCGGCCGTGTTGGTGTTCCAAAACAAAGAAACCGCGGCCATGCTGGTGTTCCAAACTAAACCTCTGGGATACTTTCTTTTGTTTTAGTAAACCAATATGGCTGATAAAACGGGATTAGTTTCTAAAGAAACTGTGGTGCTGCGTCGGTGGGGGAGTGAAACACGAAAATTTGGTTTATCAACGGAGTTGATAATGTAAATTGACCACCGTACAGGGATTTGATTAGCTGACGTTTCGAGCGTTAGCCCTTCGTCGGAGCGAATCGAGGAATTGTGGGTTGTGTATGGTTTATATACAGAAAATGGAGCTACGCTATTGGTGGCTGATAGCCACGTGAATGAAAACGCTCTATTAGGCTTCACTTGCGCGTGGAAGTTAACGAGAAATTGCAAACACTTTGTCGTTGTTCACAAGCTTTAACTTCAGCTGGCCTTAGAGTTTGGAGAGTAATTTTCACCAAGAAGCCACGAACTTTACAAGAACAGAAAAATATAACCATGCACGTTACCTTGATAGGGTTTGTCCACTTCAAAGAAGTCTCTGTTGATAGGATTGGAGTAATCCTTTCCCACCCACATTTTGCTGCCCCCTGTTGTTCCAGGTTCTATTTCAATGGTCACACCGTCTGTTAGATCTGGACAAATTGGCAAATGCATCCCCTCTACCGTACCTTGGACAAACATAGCTCCAATCTTCCTAATCTCCTGTTCCTGTGTTTAAGAAACAAACTGATAGTCCAAATCAAATGGTCGAAATTATTAAGCCTGGGTAAATACACGCACATTAACAAATGAATGTGACTGTGAGTTGGTTAGGTCAATTCAATAGAAAGAGTTACTTGACGTTTTCACATGACTTCATAGACCTTATGCGAAAATGGCTTCCTTCAAATTAGTCTTTTATTCTTATTCAAAATAGCCTCACTAACCTCGCTTTTGAGATCAAAATTCTAAAGAACTTGTTATCCCAAATGAGTTTATTGAGGTTATTTTGAATACGAACAAAAGAATAATCTAAAGGCAGCCATTTTTGCATTTTGTTTGGGTGAGGATTGGGGCTAAGGGGACACCTTGTGATGTTATTATAAGGAGCTTACGTTCCCGGGTAAGACGCTAGACCATCATTAGCTGAGCGAGGCCTGGAGAGAAGGGGCAGCAGCACCCTCCACAGGCTTCGCTCGCGTTCTTTTTGCGCCCAATATTCCAATAAATAGCCTGTTGACAGGCTAGCACATCACAGGTTTGCCTTTCAGTATTTCAATAGGTTGTACCTGTCAAATCTATGCTGCCTTTTAATATAAACACTTGGAACGCCATAGTCGACCCACAGCCAAATGAAACAGAAAACCCGAGCTAACCACAAAGTCTCCTCAGTCCGATAATGCAATGCTGATTTGAAATAACACGTGGATGAAGACACATTGCAAAGGAGCAACAAGGGGAAGAGGTTTTACTGAGCTATTTGTTTCACTAGTTGCAGGTCACCCTAATCTCAGCGATTTAAACGTCCAGCTATTAAAGCGAGTTACGCGCCCAATTGCAAACGATGTGATATTCATTCAATTATGAAATCAAAGCTTCGCGACAAGCAAAGCAAACGAGAACGTTTGAAAACTTAAAGTAACGGGCTGGTTGGGCTTGGTTTCCTAGTAAACTGAAGTATAACTTGAACGCCACAAATTCCGTTATTCCCATACTCCACTTCACTGCCGTCTTGGTATTCCTTTGCATGCTTGAACCATCCTGTTGAGGTTTCGTTCGCTGTTCGTCTAAGCGACGGTTTAAAGGACCACTGTCACCGGGATTTATGCTGTTTTTGGTTCAATTCTGCCAAAATTACTGCCTTTTACCTGTTATCTTACAAAAAAAATGCTCCTACAGAATCAGCAAGATGAATTCCAATGAAATTCTAGCAAGGAGAGCTAACCATAATAATATTTTTGGCCATTTTTCAATGCATAGCTTGAAATTTTGAAAAAACTGGCAAGTTTTTTCAAAGTTCAATCCATTTCCATCCTCGTCATCTTTGATGGAATACAGGAGTTTATAGTGTCAATGCAGTACTACAGTCTTTGGCAGCAAAACTAGACCATTATTTTAAGGTTTCCACTGATGCATTGGCAGTTTTAAGCTTTTTAAAGTGATGGTACAATAGTGTGACAGTGCCCCTTTAAGGAAGTTAGGGAAATAATCGAAGCAGTTACCGTTTTGCTTATAACCGGAGGCAGAACCGCGGACCCAAAGTCAGTCAGGCGATGGGAACTGTTATCCCAGCGACCAAAACAGAGATCAAGTCCTATAGTAAACCAAGCAGTAAATTAATAAACAAACAAACAAATAAATAACTATTAAACTATTATGACAACGATTTCCAGTGTTCAAATCACAGCGTCCCTTAACTGATTTACTTATGTACATTCCATAAAACCACTTAACTGCTGGGACAACAAGACTAAATTAATTTTAAAATCACGAGAACGTGATTTCTTGTTAAGAAATCAAATATGGAGACTCACAGGGTGAATGGGTAGCCTTCTTCTAGTTGTCTTTTGCAAGGCGAAGGTAGAAGCTTGCGAGAAAGTGGTAAAATACTTGGCAGCCCGCGGCCATACAGCCACACCAAATGGCAATATGCTTGGTTTTTAAGGTAACGTATTTTACGCACCACTGTTGTTGTTGTTATTGTTGTCGTTGTTGTTACTTTCATTGTTGTTCATTGGCGCCATTTGTAAACATTATCGACTGCAAAACATTTCCGTAACAGAGCTAGGAAACTTAGTAACAACTGTGTGTCAGATTACATGGTCGGGGTGAGCTAGAGCGCTTTTCAATTGAGTGTCGTAAAACCAAAACCAAAGCAATTACTCCAGCCAATCACAGCAGAAGCAAGCAGTGCAATGAACCAATCAGAATACGAAGCAATTACATGTAGTCGGCACAAAGCGCGGGAAAATACGTGCGTGTAAATAACGATTGGTTTTGGTTTTCCTTCTCATTGGTTGAGAAAGTGGCACGAGTTTTCTTGGCCAATCACAGAGCGAAGCAATGCAAAACCAAAGTAAAACCAGAATTACTTTCGACACTCAATTGAAAACCGCTCTAATAAAGCTAAACAATGATCATGCTAAATTAGTCGGTCTTCTCAGGTCTTCGGCAAAGGTTTCTTCCCATGATACAACGGGAACTGAATTCATGATGAAAAGCATTGTCAACTTTAACTTGGTTTCAACACACCAAAACTGCAAGACGATGGTAACGCGATGGAATATAAAAAATATATTTTCATCAGACCGAGAACGAGGGCACAAGGTTTTTTCGCGGCCGTACGGGCCTTATGCATCGGTTTACCTCCAATGAAAGCCACCTTCTGATCAACGACAACCAACTTTTCATGATGAGCCCAGTAGACCACGCCTGCCCCAGCAATGTGGTCCGGGTGCCGCAAAACCTACACTCAAAACAAGAAAAACAAAAAGGTTTTGTGTTTTCATTAGAATTCACAACAGTAAGATCACTGCAGGGCGTGATTACTGTTAGCTAAAAGAAACATGAAATCAAATTGCAATGGCGTCGATGTCCGAGTTTAAAAATTATAATACAGTGCAGCCCATCGTTTTTTCAATAACCAGTCAAAATGTTAAGGTTTATGACAGGTATCACCAAGAATGTTGAAGTTGAGACGCTATCTCTAAGCGCGTGATCATTCAAACAAAACCTATCGAGAAGGGACCGGTTCCTGAAAGGTGTAATAACTCTATTCCAGGGATAAATCTGCCTTATTCCAGGAATACCTTTTGGAGTAAGGCAGATTTATCCCTGGAATAGAGCTATTACACCTTTCAGGAAGCGACCCCAGGACTTTTTGCGGCTGAAAGCTAAAGTTTTGGGTTTAACTGCACATTCGACTTGAGTACTCTTGAAAGATAAAGCGGCCTAACCCTTACACTCGCAATATTAAAAACCATGCATCTCAGTCTCCCTATACGTTCTCTTCATACTTATTATGGACGCACGAGGAGAATTTTGAACACCAACCTACAAAAGTAGACTACACATTTTATCATTATTTTTTTCCACGTTGGTGATCATTTCTCTCAGTCTCATAACTTAAATGTTTGCCCGAGTAGTGATAACTTAAGGAGAAATTTCATATTGGCCACTGCTGGGGCCTCAAGGGTCGACGCTGATACGTTGCCTATTAGTGGTTTCAGTTTAGCCCTGTTTGATCGTCTGGCAGTTTCTCAGTTAGGACAGTTAGGATGTATGTCGAGGTAAAGGAATGCATCTCGAGGAAAATCAATCAATCAACAACTTTATTCAAGTGTCTAGTCTTCTAGCTGGCCATCCGGCTTACTAGTCGTGGCCACCGTAAACTATGTGTGTGTGAAAGGGCGCAGACCACAGCACCGCGAACTACGTTCCCTTTTCGATCAGTGTGCGGGTTCTTTTGCGCCTCTTTCCAGTTTAGCGTGTGGAGGTGAAGGAGACAAGGCCAACGGCTGAACGTCACTTCCCAATAATGCAATCATCTGAACTGAAGCAGATGTTGAGCACACAGCCAGTATGATTTTACCAGTTATTTTAAAACCCTGGTTATTGGTCATTCTAACCCATACCATTCTCACTACCTTGATGTTTGGGTGTAAGCTCGTCAGTTTGGCTTTGGTGTATGCACTGTTGATGGTCAGGGCCAGCTCCACTTCTTTGTAAACCAAGACGTAAACTTTAACACCATCCGCCTACAAAGATGAAAACCATGAAAAAATATTTACAAAGTAAGAAACACTGAACGATATAATTGTACAAAAAAGTCGATATCTGGGGGAGTATTTGGTTTCAGAGGAGGTCCTGCTGTCCAAACATTTGAATGCGAACACATGGTACAAAGGTCAGTGGGGAACAAAAAAATCACAAAACGGAAACATTTACCGCTTTCCTCTTCAGAATGTTGTCCAGTCTCCACTCGTGACCAGCGGTGATTGGTCGACGAAGGTAAAGTTCTGGGCTGATCCTAGAATATAACCATCAGGAACAACGCACAAAATTTAATCAATTATTTATGAGGTGCCCGGTCATACGAGGCCAGGGACGGTAAGTTCATAAAGCAAAAATATGGTTGGCGCCTAAGATTAAAAAGGTCTATCACGCTAGGAAGCCGATTTCTTCCAAAATTAGCAACTGACGCGAGTACAACAGAATTATTACATTTTTTCTGAAGATGTGAGTGATCGTCGCAGTTATGAAGTTGAGGCTTGTACGGGAATCAACCCACGACCACTGCGTTACCAGTGCAGTGCTCTACCAACTGAGCTAACAAGCCAACTGGGAGCTGGTCACTTTGTTAGTTCGTAATATACCCCTAAGTGATGAATATATGGGAATGAATATATGAAAATCATATATTTGAACTGCAGATTAAAGAATGGATATGTGAATAATCATCGCAGTTATGAACACTCTAAAAAGGCAGTAGTGAAAATAAAGCCTGAAAAAAATTCAGGCTTGTACGGGAATCGAACCCCCGACCTCTGTAATGTGCGATACCGGTAGAGTGCTCTACCAACTGAGCTAACAAGCCAACTGGGAGCTGGTCATTTTGTTGGTTCGTGATAAAGCCTTGAGTTTGTTGTAACAGTACACAAACAACACCTAGCTGTTTCAGGTCGTATGTGCACAGGATCCTCGGAAAAACAATTGCTGCCAGAAGACACTGCGACTTACTCTACGATCAAAGTTTTATTTTGATAATAATGGAAATTCCAAACCGCAACTGAAACTATTGTTGAGACTAGAAAAAAGAATATTGTGTTGCAAATTATTGGTTGAAATGTTATGTTTGAAACACGTAAGTAGTTCATGCCAAATTATTTGAGTCACGACTCAGTTTATCATGAACCGTAGCATCAGCAATTTGCCATCTTCGTGATGTCGGTTGCATTCATCTCACCTCAGGCATATTCACTAAATGAATGTAGGCTGCTAATCTGAGGTATTGCCCACGACCTCAAACTTCATTATGTTTCAGAACTTGCCAGTGATGGAAAGGGTTATTTGTGCCGTCTATCAGATCATGCGATCCCTGTGCATCTTTGGGGGCATAGGCACAGGCCTCCCTCTTTTTATCAAAGTCCCGTCAAAAAATAGCAAACACAACTACTCACCACCAGCCAGTTAAAAAGATTTCTTCTTCTGCAGCTTCCAAAGCATCCGCCACCCCATGGAAATATGATTCTCCATCTACATACCTGCAGACACAAGAACCTTAGGGTATTCGTTTTACAAAAGCAAAAATACTGCAGAAGAGATATGGAGACCTTCTTACTCTACACACCAAAGTTTGTTTGTGTTAAAGAAACAGCTTCCTTTCACCAATCTTCAGGTAGAAAACCACAATACCAAGCTGTGGTAACTGAAGTTCTCTCTCAGCCAAAGTGTCATTTGTTATCTGCACAGGATCCTCGGCCTGTGTTGTAATGCGCATTTGAATATTGCATAGAACATGCGCAATATAAATGTGATATATTTTTACTAAGATTTTTACTATTTTGACAAAGAGTTGAACGTTCATGCGCTTGTTTTGAGTCTGTGAGTTAACTAAATCATTTTACTATTTACAGACAAATTAGGTGAATCGGTTTTCCGAAAATCAAGTATTCAAACAGAAAACAAAGGCACAACGCCGACCACTCTCCACATACTTCGCTTTAAATCTGTTTTAGTAAATCGTCAACCGATTTAGTTAACTCACATACTCACGAAAAACTTATCACCTTTGAGCTGTCAAAGTAAAAACCTTATCTTTCTTTCTTTCTTTGTTA
>JAEMWC010000362.1:247500-280000 GCA_016490735.1 Pachyseris speciosa
ATAATAATAATAATAATAATAATAAAACTAAAGGGAGGCGAGGGATGGGAAAAACTTGAAAACACAGGAGCTACAATGCCCCGTACGCCAAGCAGATCAAGTAAAACTAGAAGCACATGCAAAATGGTCTACGCATAAAATACCACAGAACCACCGCTGACCAATGGACTGCCTGAAGACATCATACATAAGCCAGAAGGCTATAAAGCCGCTGGCAACCCACAGTATACCAGAAACGCTAATGCCATGCCATGCCACCCCAATAACTGAGCAAACTTGCTCCTGGTCGTTAACTAGGTTAAATTGCATTTAACCCCATTTTGTCCCAGATAGGAGTTAACCTCAACAGGTGTTCAACAACACCTACACTTGTTCATGCCACGATAAATGGCTTTCAGTGAAAAGACAAGAACAGAACATGGTTCTAGGTCCGTTCAACAACACTCAACATGGCATTATGCACCATTCAAGACTGTCTAGACAAGCAGTCGCTCGCCACATTAAATTTCCTGATTAACAAATAACAAACTGAGTATCATTGGATTTAGAGTGGAAGCAACTTGAAAAGGGACATTCAGCTGTATGAATTATATAATTAAGGGCTTAAAATAATTCTTTAACATTGTCCCACCTTACATAAGCAATAAAACTGTCTTTCACAAGAAGCCACCTAAAAATAAAGCAGTTGCCTTAAATAAACACTGCCATTTCTGCACAATCACATAATACTATTTATTACAACAATAGCAGTAACATGTAATAATAAAGACTCAGCATGGTTGACCATTGAAAAGGCCATAAATAAGCTGTCTTAAATTTTCTTCACTGATCTAATGTCACTTCATTTTTTCTTTAAGAGAGCAATTTTTCCTTCACACCACTGTTCTGCACTAAAGCCACGGCTACACGAGCAATTTTTTGCTTGCGATGGTGATGCAATTGTCGCGTCGCCGGCGTGCAGTGAAAATCACCCATGTAGCCACCCTCGCACAGGTGATGCAACAGCTCAAAAATCGCAGAAAAAGAATCGCAAAAAGTTAAAAATCATTCAATTTCTCACGATTTTTTTCTTGTGATTTTTTACCTGTTGCGTTGCCAGTTCAAGTGTGGCTACACTTGCGATTTTCATCGCACGCTGGCAACACGACAAAATTGAAAAAATCGCATCACCAGTGCAAGCGAAAAATCGCTCGTGTAGCCACGGCTTAACATACAGGTGAACGTGCAGCAAAATCTATATGACTCCTGAGTTTAAATAATATTGTTGATAATTTTGTTCATACGAATCTTCTGGAACTTTAACAACTTTTAAGAAACGAATAAAGTTTGCAAACATCAACAACCTAACCAAAACAAACTGTTATCTGTGAAGTATTTAAATTAATACTAATTACGTCTTACTTTCTATCACAAATTTTAGGTTGAGAAGGGGGAATTACTTTACATCAATTTTTTAAAAATTTTGAAAAACTACAATATGTACTTGTCTTTAATTAATTATTATGTGTACTGGATGTAGTAACAAAATGATTGCTATGTATCAGTTTCGTCTATTCATTTTACATCAAGAAACATAGCACATAATTATACCTCTTGTCCCATATTCCCCATGACAAGCCAGCACAACAGCTACAGCAGCCCGCTGGAAACCGATGACACCCTGCCCTCTTCCTCAGGATACCTTCTCTGAAAGAAAGGAAAGATTATTAAACTCCAAATGGAAACTCGGAAAAAAAATCCGAGCTCCAGATGGGATTTGAACCAACGACCCTCTGCGATCTAGACAGACGCCTTAACCACTGAGCTACTGGAGACTCTATGGTGAGCAAGGGTGAAATGTGGGCTTTGACTGGAACCACATGGATAATAGTAATAGTAATAGTAATAGTAATAGTAATAGTAATAGTAATAGTAATAGTAATAGTAATAGTAATAGTAATAGTAAATAGTAATAGAGTAATAGTAATAGTAATAGAGCACTTTTCAATTGAGTGTCATAAAACCAAAACCAAAGCAATTACTCTGGCTTTGACTGGAACCACATGGATAATAGTAATAGTAATAGTAAATAGTAATAGTAATAGTAATAGTAATAGTAATAGAGCACTTTTCAATTGAGTGTTGTGAAACCAAAACCAAAGCAATTACTCTGACAAATCACAACAGACCAAAACAGTGCAATGAGCCAATCAGAATATGAAGCAATTACATGTAGCCAGCGTAAAGCGTGGGAAAACACACGCATGTAAGTCGTGATTGCTTTTGGTTTTACTTCTCATTGGTTGAGAAAGTGGAGCGAGTTTTCCTGGCCAATCACAGAGCAAAGTAGTGCAAAACCAAAGCAAAACCATAATTACTTTCGACACTCAATTGAAAACCGCTCTTACTAGTAATGGTAATTATTGCCTAATTATCCTCTCCCCATCAGAGGCTTTTCAGGGATAATGACACAGAAACAAAGATTTCAAACAGAACATAACAGGTTAAGAAATCCAACTGGCAGGAGACAGTTACAACCATGGCCCAGAAGTTGAACTAGCTAGTGGTCAGAGCGGGACTTGAACCCGGGACCTCCGGATGCTAAAAACTAACAGCTGTTCTGATATAATTTTTTCACGAGTATCAAGTTATTATCAATGCAATGCAAACTAGCTTTCAGTTGTTACCTTCCCTTATCTCCCAACTCATGCTGAAAGGAAAGATGGCTCACTTCCAAGAAATTTAGTGTCTCTTTGTGACTGCGATAATTGTGGTTGTCTAGAATAACTTGCAGGTACTTCTCCAGCGATTTACTTCTATTTTCCATGTTTTGTGGGGTTGCAAACATATCAGGCCGCTTAGGCAAGTGTCGGCTGGGTAGGTGACGCAGTTCTGTTGTGTGATCTCTTCTACTGTGTCGACGCACATTTACTTTGTGAAGGAACAGTTCTGCATCAAGTTTTAGAAAGTGCTTGAACCTGCGCCTGATTTCCCAACTAAATTCTCCATGAGTTAGTTTTATGGTGTATCTGAGTCAAAGGAAGTAGAAAGGCAAATACAAAATTAGTAATGTCTACATCTACATCTACATCTACATCTTATTTAGTCGCTAAAATTGAAATATCACACCAACTTTTAAAAGAAAAAAAAGTTAAAAATCATACAATAACATAAAAACCCTATAAAGTAACCTACAAAATATTAAAAACTATCAACTAATTTAGATTTAAAAACATCTAAAGATGTCACATTTAATGGCTTTTTAGAGCTGAATGCAATAATTTTACTTATCAAGGCTGGACAAGTACACTTCAAAAAGAAAATTAAGGAATTACAGAGAAAATTATGAAGTTCAGGACTAAATGCAAATTGGATTAAATAAACATGATATCATGAAAGGTGCTTGTTATTGTGGTTTGAAATGGTAGTGACGTCTCAACCGCTATACTGCTGGTCTTCATCAGGCGATGGTGTCCACTAGCTGTGTATCAGTACAAATAAATGTTGAATTTAATGTAAAGAAACAAAGGACAGATTATTTTTTCTCTAAATGTTCTCTTCACTGCAATCCAGATTTCTCTTTATGAACCGTCTGTAGAGCCGGGCATGAAGTAGTGGTTCGCTGGAAAGACTTTCAATTCATTCAGACTTAAAAAAAAGAAAAGTTTGGAAGGATGGTGCTTCCAGGCTCATAATGTAATACATTGCAATGTTTCTGAACACAAGAAAATATAATTATCCACAATGCCTCTCTCTACATGGGTATGAAAACAGGTATGACTGAACTTCTGAACAAATCCTTGCTTTGTGCAACAGAAACCAAATTTTAAAGCCAGCACTGATGAACCACCAAGAAGGACTGAAAGCGTAGCAAACTTATGTCAACTTTTAGGTTGATCTTTGTTTTCTAAGCAAGCTGTGACCACTAACTCCAGGGAAAATGTTGGTGGGTTATTTGAATGAAATGTAACCACAGGTTAGAAAGTGCGGGCCTGAATACACTTGAAGAGCTTTTGTTTAAGATGCTGGGAATGGGCAGAGAAGACAGTAATGCGTACCTTGTCTGCAAAAGAAATTGGATACAGAAAGACCACCTTATTGAAAGCATGACAGAAAATTGGCGTTACTTTCGATTCTCACCAATTTCCGTCATATCCCCCCTCTGGAGAGTTTTGTCAAGTTAGCTAATTAAATATTCAAGCCGGTCGCGGAGGAATGTTTATTTGCTCAAAATTGAGGCAAAATCTTTCAGAGATGGAAGTCAGGACATTTTAAGAATAAAGAGAGTAATTTGGGACCATTTGCTGGCTTTGAAGGGTGAAATTATCCAGAAGCAAGCTTTATTTTCATTTCCGTGCCGAACCTCATGCGTTGAATAATTATTATCGCGTTGTTTATGCTGACTGTCATGTTTTTTCTTTCATTCTCTTTTCTAGCCTGCCAAGGTCATTTTTTCGTCTAAATCACATGAGGAATGTTCGGACAAGATGTTCCCATTCAAGGTTTAGCTCTCAGGCAATGATTCTGGGAGTTTTTGACCAAAATGTCAGCTTGTGTTGTTCGTGTTGCAACAGGCGACCGTGGCTACTTCGTTGAGTTAAGCAATGACGCGAGGTGAAACAAAAAATTTAATTCTGGTTTTCTTCTATTTCGCTGAAATCTTAACATGATAAAGCTGGATTTTTAAGGAATAGATTGTTCTTTTGCCGATGTGTGATAGCTATTAACTTTAAAGTGTTATATCACTTCGAAGTCAGGGTTTTCAGGTTTTTGAAGAGCTTTTTGTAAAGCTTGGGGTCCGCAAGGGCGGGCTCTGCTCGGTCAGCGTAATCAGAGATTTTTGTTGACGCTATTCATTTCATTGACGATTCAAACGAATATAAATTTATATATGTTCTGAGCTCAAGTTCTAGTGAAAAAATTAAGCACGTTCGACGAGCGCTGGGCCGGCTTTTATATTACTCCAGCAAAAGTTTGAGCCGGGGTGACAGAAGCTTGGATCCCATGTGACAAACTGTCGTGCAAATGTCAGCAGAACGTACTTTGATCTTCCATGTGACAGAAGCCTGCATCCCATGTGATGATGATTGACACATTTTTCGCATTCTGATCATTCTTAGTTGCAAAACAAATTTTCAACTTCCAGTTTCAGCATCCCTGTTATAAACGTGGCGCGCACGCGTAATACGCAATCCGCTGGTCACTGTCAAGATTAGGGTTGCGGGCGTCTCTTGGGCCCACAACAACCCTAGCCACACACAGCAAAAGCTGGTTTCTAGGTGGGGCACAGATAAAGTGCTAAGAACAAGTTAAAAATATGTATGTTCAAGTTGAGAGATATCATACTGAGGAATCAGCACAACTAAGCACAAGGCAAGTATGCAAGTTTGCATTTAAATCGCACCTAACCCCAAAAATAAATCTTTGCACCTGCTTGAAACACACTGCATGAGAATTTTTTCCTGTCTTCAACCAAATGTTGACTTTATATAGGCTTCAAAACTGAGCCTTATTTGTTTCTCAACCAAGTCAGAAGGGACATGAGTCTGTGCCTGATTTGACCTTTATGAACTGATTTGCATGCCATTAAGTCACTGTTTCTAAGGATCTTGGTGTTTATATTGACCACTCACTAACTTTATAATGATCACATTACTAAGACAGTCTCTACTTGCCTACATAAACTTATACAAATAAATAGAATTAAACACTTGCTAGATAAGAAAACAATACTTCTCCTTTATTAATTCCTTTGTTTTCAGTAGGTTATATTACTGCTCAACTGTCTGGTCAAACACTAGTAAACATAACATCAAGAAACGTCCGTTAGTGCAGAACTTTGCCGCTCATATTGTACTTGGCCTCAAAAAGTTTGATCACATTTCACAAGGTATCAAATCTCTCAATTGGCTGTCTGTTAATGACGGACTTTACTTGAACGATACCATAATGATGTTTAAATGTGTTAATAAACTTATCCCTGACTACTTAATCGGGAAATTTACTCTGTGTTAACAAACTCACACTAGAAATACTAGACAACACAGTTAACTGAACATTCCAAAGTGCTACAATACAACCACTGGACAGTGGGCTTTCACCTACCATAGTGCTAAGCTCTGGAATAATCTCAGAGACGATGTTAAATCTTCAGACTCTGTTAAAGTTTTTAGGAAAAGACTTGTTAACCTACTTTTTCCCGATTAATCTAGGAATTTGTAAATAGTAAATCAAATCAATTGTATTTTTCTTTTTCTTTCTTATTGTATTTCACTAATTTTTTAATGCATATTTATTTATTATCTCAGTTATTTTAGTATGATAGTTATGTAGTTTTGTAACTGAAAAACCCTTGTAGGGAGTTACAAATTATAAAGTATGTATGTATGTATGTATGTATGTATGTATGTATGTATGTATGTATGTATGTATGTATGTATGTATGTATGTAACATGCATGCAAAGTAGTTTGTGATGTCAAATCACGAATAGATCCATGCTCCTTTTGACTCAGTCGAGTACTAATTAAAATTAATGATACTTAATTTTAGTAAGTTTTGAACCTAATAAAACGTCAAGATTTGGTAAAAATGCGAACAGGTGCAAAGATATATTTTAGCTAAAACAATATTTTGGGGTTGGGTGCACTTTAAACTCTGAAAGCAATAATTGGATGGTTTTGACTCGCCTTAAAGCACCTGTGCCCGCACACTTCTTTTTACATACATTCTCAATATAAGCTTCAAAAGTAAGATTTTCATCTAACAGAACCCCCAAACATCTGTGAGAAATCATATGCAAAATCAAATTCTTAGCAATAGAAACGGTACTAGATAGATCTCCAATTTTATAATCTGTTTAAACTATGTGCAGACCCTATGAGCATTATCTTATTTTTTGACAGGGAGGTAAAAATCCCCCACTTCCCATTTATTCGCCTGAGTTTCGACTTCTCTCAGATCTCCCGCCCTCCCCTCTTCTGCCTTCCATACTCCTCCTGACCACAACCCCCCACCCCCAGCAGTCATGTGCCAGAAATGAGGGCAATTACAAAACCTCAATACTTTTGTTTTTCTCTTTTATTTGTATTGTACTAGCCCATCGGGGGCCCATTTCTCGAAGCTCCAGGTAATTACCAATCCTGTTAAGCTGTTTTGTTTTCCATCCCAGAAGTTTTGAAAATTATACAGTAAAGTTATCAGCTAAAGAAACAAAATTGACTTCATTAGAGGTCAGAGCACACCCTACTTTTCTCAAGATTTTGATTTCAAAATATGGTTTCGAGCCTGTTAAGTTACTGGGACTTTTGAGAAACGGGCCCCAGACATTAGGTTGCCAAATTCAAAATTTTACTAGCTCTGGGAATTTAACTCTTGTGGATTTTCTAAGCACCAGAGGGGTGTCCGAGAGAGGGGTCTGACCCAAAAAGCACCCCTGAGGGGCATGGATAATTTCTCAGATAACACATTAAAATTAGAATCTGTACACCTGTTTACATCTACAGGTATAAAACTATTCTAGTCAGGCAAAACACCAACTTACAAATTAGGATTGAAAGGATGAGTTCTTGGTGCACGTTGTACATCAATAATCTTGGCAGAAACTTGAAGTCCAGGAAGAAACACATGTTTCTTTTTGTCCTGAGAATGATAAGATACTCTGGTGTCAAAGACATCTTCATCCTTCCCACATTCCCCTAGATAGATACACACTGAACCAGAGTCTGTGAAAATACATAAATCAACAGTTAATTTATAAATATATGCTGTTTCATGTTTAACTGTATGCAAGTATGAGAGTAGCTAGGGATGAGAGAAAATCTCCACTTCTTGGCCTGTCTGTTACAAATACAAAAAAGTCTAATACCTGTGTCATTTCTCTGATGTGTTACTGCTAACATGCTGCTGGCAGATTTCTTGGTGGACTCCCCTTCTTCGTTTCCTGTATTACCGGTATTATTTGCTTGTGTAATAGAAGACTTCCTGGTTTGATCTGCTGGACTTGCCATGATGCTTACACGAGGTTCAGAATGATCGCTGCAAGTGTTTCAAGGATGTAAGATGCACTAATTCACACTCTGAAAGACATGTACAGAAGATATGGTTACATATCATGATGGTAAAATCCATGGTCATGTCCACTCCATGACTGATGTATGCAGGTTGGTAACAGATGGAGAGGAAGATAATTTTTAGTTTAGGCAAACAGTAAATTTACAAATGTACAAGATCTGCAAGGCTTAATAAGACTTACAAAAGAATTTAAGACCCGTCAAGCAGGAGATTGGACTAAAATTTTATGTGGCCAGCATGATCTAAATACCTGTATTTACCCATGTATAATGCGCACTTTTTTCCCAAGATTTCTTTCATGAAATTTGCGCTGCGTATTATACATGGAACCTTTTGTTTCTTGATCGCTTCCCTAATTTGCATACGCATGTGGTTAACAAAGGATAAAGAACCGGTAAACAAGAATTCAAAAGGCTATTTTCCATGCCGTTGTTATAATAAACAAGCAAATGACCTATCACAGCTGCTTTTAAATTACCGCCGATAAATTGGCTGGAAAAACCGTGAAAAACCGGCCGGATATTCTGTGAGCTGACGCCAAAAATTTGCATACAGACAAAACAAAATATCCTCTTATTTGCATATGGTAACGAAATGCACATTTTGTGAGCCAAAGTTTGTTCAAAATTATTTTGCTCAAAGTACAGCAGCTCAGAATGAAGACAAAATAAGTGAGGTACATTTTGCAGAGGCTGTCAAGGATTCAAAATCTTTTAAAACTGAAAATTGTCAGAGGCACATTTCACAGGAGATTATTATCTTTATTTCTCACCACATTATGCACATGTCATCGGCTTCCCCATGGGGTCGACCCCCGGGCCAACCAGGGAGATATGTGGGGGAATACAAGGAGATGGATGGGATTCTTTGCCCAAGGGTAGGGGAAAATCTCGACATTGTTTTACAATCAACGATTAGGGGGTAGGGGAATTTACAAGTTTGAAAAGGATGTCACGGAGATTTTCAGCTGAGAGACACCTCACCCAAGGGACTTTGTCTTGAGAGATTCCCCGACCCCCCCGGGAAATTCCTCAAGTTTGCTTGACTGATTTTACAATCCCCCTGGTAAGCCCGGGGGTCGATCCCACGGGGAGGCCGATGACATGTGCATTATGCTTGGTTGAACATATGACACCATGATCATTATTTTGTTGACCTTTATTTAGCATTCGGATACATGAAAACAGCAACCACAAAGAGTCTTTGAGCATATGAGAATTCCTACAACAGGTGTCTAAATCATTCTCTCGTGCTGTCTCAATGCTTGGGAATACGCTATATTCTTATCAGATAAAACAATTTTCGATTGCCTTTTGTCATTAACAAATTAGTGATCCCGGTACACGAAACACAAGCTTAACCAAAGTCAGAACAACCTAATAGTGACAGAACTAAAACTTTTTGAATATCAGAGAAATACACTTTTTAACTTATTTAAGACAGATGGGAGTTTTTTTTTTTTTTAAACCAATGACTAAACCCGAACTGGCAGAAAATTTGTATTTGTATTTGCGAGAAGATAATTCCAGCTGTTCAATCGGGTGAGAATTTTCTCTGACCAAATAGTGGTTATTTAACAGACAGGGATACTGCTATTTATGTTCTTTTTGGAAAACGGTCTTGAAAAATAGGGTGCGCATTATACACGGGTGTGCATTATACACTGGTAAATACGGTACCATTTTCCACCCATGGTAAGTAAAGTTACACTTTCAGAGCATTTAGGAATGGACCAGCCAAGAGGCTTTCCAAGACTGTGAGATCAACTTACAATCTATGCAGGTTGTTATCATTTGAACAGTGAAAGACTTCTTTACTGGTGCTTGGCACTTCATGCTTTGGACATAGGATTGAAGCACACTGAGCCTATCAAGTGAAACCCTTTAAAAATGATCACTGACGGGGTTTTATACATTACTTTCAGGGCCATATACTATGAGGCAAACCAAGGCACTTGTCTCAGTAAAAATTTGGAATTTACATTTTTTTTTTTTCATCCTTGCATGTGTGTCTTACAAAGAACAATATAAGCAGGCTGTGTCGCTTCTGAGAGGTGTAAGCATTTTTGGATGTTCCTATAAGAGGCTATTTAAAATGATAATGTTAAATGAGTATTACGGCTGTAAAGAGGTGGTTTTTGTACACTTTGCATCGGTGACAATTTTAGACTGGTTACAGCCCAGGCTTTGGTCAGATATTTAAAGCAGTGGTCACTCAGACTGATCATTTTGTTCAGCTGAAACAAGTGGTGAGAGTAACAAGGTAATCATATTAACAGGGTAATTTATCTATCAAGTCTGGACACAGAAGACAATTATAAATTCTCTCAAAAAAGGACTTTTTGGTGAAGTCACATTTCAGCGGTCCTATTGCCATATACATTTTCAGGGAAAGTACAGAATTGAATTCAAAATACTTAAGTAAACACACAGAAACTAGTGTGGTAGAAAAGAAGAATTATGCTGTATTGTAAATTGAATTTATTTCATCAAGGTTGCAATTCACATACCGTATTTACCCGTGTATAATGCGCACCCGTGTATAATGCGCACCCTATTTTTCAAGACAAGTTTTGAAAAATAAAATAAATGTGTGAAATAACCACCATTTGGTCAGAGAAAATTCTGACTCGATCGAACGGCTGGAATTATGTACTTGTACTTGTACTTGTACAAATTTTCTGCCTGTTCGGGTTTAGTCATTGGCTTTAAAAAAAAAACTCCATCTGTTTTAGTTAAAAAGTGTATTTCTCTGATATTCAAAAAGCTTTTGGTCACTATTAGGTTGTTCTGACTTTGGTTAAGCTTGTGTTTCGGTACGCATACCTTTATCCTTTATCTGACTTCCAACAATGTGAAGCCTTAAAAAAATTATGAAGAAAATTTATGTGTTTGCCAGTTGGTCCATATTTTGAATGTTCCAAAAATGTACACAGTTAACAGCTGGCATGAAGAAGATAATTGTTTGGGTTATCATATATTTAACTTTAATATAAACAGAAAATTAACAATTAAACAAGTGTATTTTGGGGTACCTGCAAAAAAATAAATGCTGCATATAAAAACATACAAAGCAGCTCTTTGAGTTGAAATATTATGTTTAACTTAATGTTTTTTTGTTGTTGTTTTTTTGCCTTTGTTTTGTTTTTGTTTCATTTTAATCCAAATAAGCTGCACAATATGCCCAAACGTAGCCTCTGTAAATAGTTTCACTGAGAAAAAATTAGATGTCAACATGATGATTCACTCTGATAAACTCACAAGTTTAATTCTACAGTGCCAGCGTCGACGGACTTCTACCACAATCTGAAAACAATTAAAGGTTGGAATCTCTTTTCGCGTCATCCACTGATTATTTTGCCAAAAAATGACACCAAAACGTACATCCGACCCTTATATCTACATTGTAAGCTTGTGCAGACTTTATGCAAATTGCAAAAAAATGTCACCGGCTGATTGCGCAGTGGATAAACATCAACGTATCGCTTCACACCGAACTTCTTATCTCAGTTTAGTCATAGTTACTCGTAGATGTCTTAGATGAAAAGGTTAAACCACTGACACAAAACAGTTCACTCAAAGTCACAGCAGCATATACTTTCTGTAATAATCCGCCGGAACTCATCAGACACAAAGTTCTTCAAATGAACAGAGTTCCCGCATAATTTGTCAGAATATCGCAAAATTTAAGGCAAGCTCATTAGTACGTGACGTTACAGTGACCAATATAAGACCTCACCTGTCCCATGAACATGAAAAATCGATCCCCCGTGAGGACTTAAGCCGTTGTTCAAAACAGGAAATCGCGTTAAATCACCTGTGTTTGTTCAAGGGTCCTTTTTCAACGTTTTGTCCTGGAAGTGATGGATGATTGAAAATCAGTGATCCTGCAATCGAATCGGGTGATTGGACAGCGGGGTACATTCGTCATGTAAATCTTCATAAATTTTATCAAGGGACACTTCCGGTGCTTGACCACTGAGTCACTTGATATTCTTTGAAATAAGACTTGATTCTGTGCGATAACACTTGATTCTTTAAACGCAAACTTGATTCTTTGATTACTTGATTCTTTCACACGCAAAAAAAATTCTTTAATACACAAACCTGATTCAGTCAGTGATAGTCTAAACGTACGTAATTAAGTACCAGCAGGAGCCTAGGTTTCCTGGTACCAGCACCATATAGAAAAGTGCAAACTACTAGAAAATATAAAATACGGAGACGCTTCGCCCTGAGGCCCGACCCCTTACCCTTTTATATGCCATTTTTTGACAGAAAAGGTACTCCTTTCGTATACCTTCCATTGACAAATGCTACCCCTTTTGTATACCAGCTTCTACTGGAACAGATATGGCGCGTATTTCTTATCAAAATTCAACAACGTACAGTCATAAGGGATGTGTTCGAAATATTTTAATGAAAGGCCGGTTTTAAATACCTTAATAACAGAATTCCCTACCCTTTTTGTGGCTACTGCTTCTAGTGAAGCAGAGCCATTATGTCACCCGGTCTGTAAGTGATGTAATGTATGGCGCTAATTTCTTATCAAAATTCAACTTTTCTCTCGTTTTACAAGTTCGACATTCGTCTTTTCAATTGGACGTTCGTTTTATTCATTTCGACATTCGTTTTATTCGCTTCGGCCTTCGTTTTTCAAGGTGGACATTCGTTTTACATAAACAGCATCGACATTGTTTTTACATAAAACAGCATTTGTTTGTCAAGACTTAAGTTCGACATTCGTTTTACACAATGTTTTTTTTCCAAGTTCTTCTATACCGTCCGTTCAACATTCGTTTTAGCGACGTTCGTTTTGGCGACATTCGTTTTGTTGTTTTGAAGATTTCCTGCCAGACACTGGGTCGAGCGCTCAAAGGACAGGGGCATCCAACGAGCCAAATCAACCAAAAGCTGTAGAAAGCCATTTTTATGTGCCTTATGGTGTTTGAAGTCTGTTTAAAGCGATGTTTTCATAAGCTAGAAGAAGTTCATTTGTTCGGATTCCCTAGCTAAAATTTTAATTGCCCGACAATGTTAGGGAACAAAATCTTCCTTTTAGGAAATGCAAGCTGAAATGAACTTTCCACGAACTTTCTAGGGAACTACTTTCTTTCCGAAAATGCTAACTGACGTTTTTGACTGCCAAAAACAGCAATTACGACCTTTCCGAAAACCTCAGGGACTATGATTTCCCAATTTCGAATCTCTTAGGCTACGTTTTAGTTACGAAAATCCGAGTGCACTCTTTAATCTACGCCGAAAGCGCAAGGCGAATTACCCTCCACCGAACAGATATCTACCGAAACTTGTTGCTGGGTGCCCCTGAAAGGAAACGGTGACCGTAAGGGAGGCTTTTCTTTGAAGAGTCTGTTCTTTGTTGGAAGTGTTAAATCACTCTAGTAACTTCGATGATGGAATATCGACAACATGTTGACCTGTGGAAATTTGCTGTACCACCATGCCGTTCGCCTTGCTTCAGTCAACATCGTGGAGGATGCTACGATAGCTAAGTTAAGTTAAGAGCTGTCGTCGATTTGCTTAGTGAAGTCGATGAGTCCAAACAAAACTATTCTTTTCAACCCGAAGTTGAGTACACTGGTGCTCCAGGAAGGCCTAAGATTTGTGTCACAAACGTCGGTGTTCTTCGCGTAACTGACGCTTGTGGATGTGCTCGGAGATGGTTCCACCGTCAACGAAGCTGAACTTTCTGCTGAATTCGTCGACCTTGGCGTCGGGGGACTCGTGGATGAGTTGGAACTGGAGTTGTCTTCCAGTTCGCTCACCACCTGCTCAAGGACGTTTTTGCACCGTTCTAATCGATCTCGGGCATGTCATGGCCGGGATAAAAATGCTAACAAAAAGCTACAAAACAACGAATTTCTCGTTAACCGCTATCGAACACATCTTCCCTCTGCAGCAGAGAATGCTTCCATGTTTGGAGTGAAATGGCGGGAAATCTTCAAATCTCACAGTGCATTGCGAAAAAACAAAACGAACGTCGCCAAAAAACGAATGTTGAACGGACGGTGTCGAAGAACTTGAAAAAAACATTGTGTAAAACGAATGCCGAACTTTAGACTTGACAAACGAATGCTGTTATATGTAAAAACAATGTTGATCTTAAAAAACAAATGCTGTTTATGTAAAACGAATGTCCACCTTGAAAAACGAATGCCAAAGCGAATAACACGAATGTCGAAATGAATAAAACGAACGTCCAATTTAAAAAACGAATGTCAAACTTGTAAAACGAGCGAAAAGTTGAATTTTGATAAGAAATACGCGCCATACATATGCCAAGAGAGAATACTCCGACCCACCCTCCTCCTGCCCCTCCCCACCCCTATACTTTTGTAACAGTCCCTGCTGCTGCTATATTTTTGTCAAAATTTGCTGATTAGATCCACCAGGATCCGACGCTTTGTTTTTTCCGTTGTTCCAGGCAAAAAAAAATTGTAAGGATAGAGTAGGTATTTTCACGCCACTTTGAGTTTGTTGGTTGGAAGTTATTTTCCGTGTAAGCGTGCATACACCTTATTCCAAAATGGCGGCCGCTCGGAATGATCTGGGGAGAGCAGCACGGAAACGAGGCATCGAGGGCCGGCGTGAAAATCTTGTGGTGTTTACATATGGTAATCGTGAGCGATCATGCTTTAAATTCTGTCCTAAGAAAATTTATGTGAAAAATGGTGTGAAAATGAAGACCGACGTGTAGTGTGTTCAAGCCGAATGGATTGCTGCCATACGAAGGGATCTTGGATTAACTTTAAGTGACAAAACACTCGATCAATGGTATGGTTGCGCCACTTCAAGTCTTCGGGTTATATTTGTTCGTTTGCTGGTCGCGAGAAAACTTTGAAAACTACTGCTGTACCATCCGCTTTTCCGTGAAAGAAGTGTTCGCTCGTAAAACGAAAAGCACCAAAGCATAGTAGTCCGATCAAACGAAAAAGACAGAGGAAAACCTCAGCAACTCCTGACCTACTGTCATCAACCAAGACATCGTGATGATTCTCCAGATAGAGATTCTAGGGAGCTATAAAACGACTGTGAGAAAGCTATCCATGATCTGGACTGCGAGAAAGCCGAGCTTACTGAAAAACTCCGACAATTCGAGGCGGATATTTCCAAGACTTATAATCGAAAGTATTTAGCGTCGATAGATTTATGAAGTCAGTTAAAGATTTAGCTTTTTATTCTGGATTTCCCAATAGAGACATTTTCAAGAGTATAATTCAGTATTTAAATCCAGTAAAAGAAGGTGAAAGCATTAATTATTGGCATTCACCTTCTCATGATGTAGCAAATATGAATTAGAGAAATGATGAAGATGCCCCTGAACAAGGAAGACCAAGGCAATAAGCCTGGATTAATTTTATGTTTCTAAAGGTCAGCATCATTTCAGTATGACCCTCAAGGGCAAAGATCAATGACCACATGCCTGCTGATTTTAAAGATAAATGTCCTTCTACCAGGGTCAAAATTGACTGCAGAGAGCTCTGCTGTCAAATCCCTAACAGTCTTCGTTTAAACAGTGATCTTTTTATAGCTCATATAAAAACCGGCATACTAATCTGAAGGAGCTCGTTGGAATCTCACCTGGGGGTGCCAAAACATTTATTAGTCAACTTTCCATGGGGCACTTTTTATTGGAACCAAAGGTCAAATGACCTCTGAGGAAGTTGTACAAACACAACAAATTGTCTCCCTTCAAATCCACATGGAGTGTGAACAACAAGACAAAAAACTTCCACATATGGGACAGTCTAGTGCATTTATTTACTCTGTTAAGTGTTGTCAGTCAAATGTGGTGTGTTTGTAAGCATAAGCACATAACTCGCGTACAGGCAACATGACCATTTATTTTCAGTTTGCTCACTATTTTGAACTATTATTTCTGATTTTCTGAACGACATTTCCGAGAAAAAAAAACTTAATGTAAATCTCCTTTTTAGCGTTCCAAACAAATAAAATTTTGGTTAAGTTAATCCCGGGTAAATATTTTTTCTACATGTTTGTTGTGTTGTAGTCAGCTTCCATGGGCCCAGTTGCTCAAAGCATGGTTAGCGCTAACCCGGGTTAAATACCATCTTATGACAACTGAACTTATAGCAAGGGCACCCAACGACCCAAAGCAGCCAAAGCTGTAGAAAGGCATTTTTAAGTACTTTATGGTGTTTGAAGTCTGTTTAAAGTGATGTTTTGGTTAGCTAGAAAACTTTGATCTGTTCGGATTCCCTAGCTGAAATGTTAATTGTCTGAAAATTTTAGGCAACAAAATGTTTCTTTGAGAAAATACTAGCAGAAATGAACTTTCTAGGGAACCTTTTTTTCTTTCCGAAAATGCTAGCTGGCGTTTTATACTGCCAAAACAGCAATAACGACCTTTTCGAAAACCTCAGGTTAAGATTTACACATTACAAATCTTTTAGGCCACGTTTTAGTTATGAAAATCCGAGTGCACTCTTTAATCGATGCCGAAGGCCTTAGGCAAACTACCCTCCACCGAACAGATATCTATCGAAACTTGTCGTCAGGTGCCCCTGTTATAGGCTTTAATACAGTAAAAACCCGCAACTACACTGTAAGAACCTGAAAATTAAGAACCTGTTAGCCTAAAATTTGGATTTTATACCCCCTATAAACAAGAACCTATTTAGCCTAAAACTTGAAAACAGGTTCTTATTTTCTACAATCATATTTAGTACATTACAGCTGCAGTGCAAGAATCCTATTTGAAGAAAAAAGCAGATTCTCATTACTGTAAAAATGAGGGTTTTTTTAATTGAAAGTAGAAAATAGGCCAATAACCATCTTGTTTCGCAGCTGAGTTTTATTTGCTTTTCTCCAGAATTAAGAACCTATTTTAAGAACCTAAGTAGCCTAAAATTGTGTTAACTACCATTTATATAAGAACCTGTTTAGGCTGCTTCCCAAAAATTTGTTGCGGGTTTTTACTGTACATCTTAATCAATGATTAGCTATAGCGCTAACCTCAGCCTGAAAAGCTCTTTACCGGCTCAGTCGTTATATGCCGGGTATAGATGAGATTTTCGTCCGGGTCGACTAGAAGATAGTCGGTCTTTTAATTCAAATAATACTCATTCACGCTGTAAAAGAACGAAGCAAATGAGATACTTAATTAACCTTAGCAGCCTTAGCAAGGTCGGCGTTTCTGACAGCAAAATCACTATATCACTTACCGCTTACAAAATTGTGCTTTGGTAATAACGTAAACCTTTACAAGAATCACCACGACACTTGAACCAAAATTTTAGTTAAGCATTTTTCAACTGATTAGGATCCCATCCGTTCAACGAACTGCCAGGTATGTCTTCAATAAATACTACGAACGCCATTGCTGTTTACATGCTTGACTTTGACTTGGCCCTCGATGCCTCGTTTCCGCGCTGCTCTTCCCAGATCATTCCGAGCGGCCGCCATTTTGGAATAAGGTGTATGGGCTGGGAAATTTACCCATCCTGGGAATCGAACGTGGCATGCTGGGAAACTATACTTTGAGTTAACATGAAGTAGCTAGCAAATTTGGTTCGCTGAAGCCAGTAGCTGCACGGACAGCTGTACGTTGAAGGTTGTGTAGGGTAACTTTGACTTTTGCGTTTTATAAAATCTCTTATCAGTTCCCTCATGAATGATGGAGAGCAGGATTCTGGGGTAGGGCATGCTTTCTTTCATTGTGAATTAGTCAAAATGTCGAAGTCACTTGTTGTGCGTGTCTATCAAATTTTCATTAGACTGGCCACAAAAAGATTTCTCATTTACAGCTTATTTTGAGCTTCCCGGTAATTGCTTCATTGGCCAAGACTGCAGCTAAACAATCAATTCCAGTAATTTATTTTATTTGTATTTATCTCTATTTTCAATTATAATTTTTTCAGAAATCGGTTTTGCACTCCAAGCTATCAGCTTCTGTTCCTGAGTTTGTTCCCCGGATAGCCCACATCGGGATAACTACTTCTGGTGATCTGGTTATTAACTCTAACCTTTCACCCTTAGTCCCAGAGTTCCATCCTTCAGTATTGTTTACTCCTTCAGCGTCATCATCTTATACGCCTATCCACAGCTTACAGCAACATAGTAAACAAGCATATATCAAAAATGAAAAGACTGATTTACAGCAGGTTAGTTCATGGAGTGGTCAAAGTAGAGGTTCTATTGTGTGGTAATACTTTATTACCATACAATACAACCTCTACTTTGACCACTCCATGAAAAGAAAATCCTTACCATTACTACCACATTGTTTTTACCCTAACAAGAAGTATTGTATTTCCCCCACCCTTCCCCAGCCTGGTTGGGAATGCACCTTGATTGCAGGGTTTCTCCCAGCAGTACATGTATATCACTAGTTCCATTCACATCCTTTGGTGAAAAGAGACAAGATGTTACTTAAAGGAGCTACATCAATGTCTTTGGATTTTGAAAAATTTAGCCTCAATTTTTCAAAAAGGTGATTTGTAACCCATTTCAATCTACTCCATCCTTCACCATCCTCACCATATTTGCATAAATTATATTCTTGTCTCTTTGGTGCTTATTTTCCCAGACAAATTGTTATTTCATTGTTTCCCATTATTTACATGCAATTTTAAGGTCTCTAATAATGACCCAAAATACCATGACGAAACTCCTTTAAGACTGGAGATCTGTGGTACCAACTACCATGCAGATGTGGGTCAATAACTATACTTTGCCTGTATTTGATTTTCATTATACAATCAGAGTTCAAGAGTGGCTTCTACGAAACCAACTCTTTGGTAAAATTATTATAAGCTGTCTCACATTGGTTTCATGCTAAAGTTATTCTTGAATTCCACTTAATTATCCAAAGAGTTGATATTCACTCAAGTTGACCTACAAAGTAGGTAATCTCATTTGAACATTGCATTAAAAATCTAGAAAACAGTTCAATATGATTCATTCTTAGTCAGTTATGAAAGTTCATTATTTTTTCAGTGTATCTCATGTAACTACAGTAGCTCTAAAATGCTTGTGGTCTCCACTGTAGCCAAGACTATAAAATTTCAACTTTTGTTTTCTTTTATGTTGATACTTTTAAATTTCTGTATTTCTTAACATGTTGCTATTTTTATACCATGTAAAAATAGAATTCATATCTTGAGGCATACTCAACCAGCTTTCCACCTTCAGGTAAAACCTGAATCATGTGGCACAGGAAAGAGAAAGAATGGGACTTGTGAAGGACATGCTGTTTTACCAAGTGACACCAAAGAATCCTCTGAGGATAACTCTGTGAAAGTGAACAAGAAAAAACGACAGAGAAAGAAAAAGGAATCCAGTGGATTGATTCAGGAACAGGAAAACACAGGTTTATGCAGTAATACCATTATAGGAGACCATGTTCAGTCAGATGCATTATTAAAAGATGATCGTAAGAGGTCAAAAGCAAAGGAGGTCTTGCCCAGCTCACAACAAAATGGTACATTGTTGCTTTCCCATCATGGAAACTCTTCAACAAATACAGATTCAACTGATAATTTTGGACACGACAATGCTATAGATCAGCCATCCAGTCTTAAAGAACCATGTGTGACTTCAACAGTAACTGTGAGTTACAGTGATAAAGTGAAAAGCTCACCCGCAAATAACAACAGCGCTAGCAACTGCTTAGGTGCAGAAAAAAGTATAACAAAGAATGTTATGCCGGAAAGTTTCAGCAAAAAGGACAAGGCTATTGATCTAAAAGAGAGGTCCAAATTCCATGACGGCAAGGGTACAGGGACGTTTAACTCATATAATGATGGAAAGAGGCCTGTGAAAAGTGGACAGAGGGCTGATGATTCATCTTGGAGGACAGTATCTGGGGATGGTGGTGATAACAAATTAAAAGATGGCGACTCCTCAAAATCACAATCTATGGATACAAAACACAATCAAAGGACAGGAAAACAAATGAGAAGAAATGGCAATTTTAAGAAAACAATGTGTGATAATGATGACAATTGGAGAGTTAAAAAGGATGTTGATTGCACTACTGTTTCATGCAAAATGGACACAACTAATAAATCAAATATCAAGGATTGTAGTACTGGAGTTCTTAAGAATAGAACTTACTACCAAGAGGAGAAAATCATAGATTTAAATTCAAAGGGATGTCAAGATTTAAAACATGACAAGGTTATGGGTCATAAGGTTGTGGATAAGAAGGACACTGCATCAAAAAAGCTGCAAAATTTCCACAACGTTGGTTCCAGTGGAACAGAACTAGCGCCAAGCTCCAAATTTCCAGTTTCAAAGGCAAGAAGTGACTTGTCTGAAGATGTTCTGGATAATAGGATAAAGCCAATGAGAATGTCCACCATCCCTGATGCTGACAGTAAGTCAGTTGTAGGTGAGTTTCCTGACTTGAAGGAGAGTATGAAAATCAAAAGACATCCAGCCACTCAGAAAGGGACAGTGGATCATAAAGAGGAGATCACCTCACCAAAGCTATCAGCTCCTATGTCTTACAGTGCTGTGTTAAGGTCACCTCCTCAGCTGAAGGTTAGTATGGTACATGATATCATGGTCTACTTTGGCCGCATCCCACAAGCTGTGCATTAATTTTAATGTCATGTTATCTTCGTATGAGATTCCTGAGGTCAAATAGTAAAATACACGTATGTACTAACCTACATGTATAATTATGTTGCAGGTAGAAATTTAATTCAGTTAAAAAATTTTAACAAGTCTAAGTTGAAAATCAATTTCCTTTATCTCCTAGCCCTAATTACTTGGGATACTGTAAGTATATCAAGTTATAAATCATGTCAGAAATGAAAACGTAAAGCTTCTGGGATGTGGCTGGAGTGACAAGGATACTTCACAAATTAATGTGATCAAGTAAGCTGAAGCCACTCAAAGGGCACTACCCTCTACCTGTCCTCTACCTTGTGGCCTTAGTGCCCTTTGAGTGGCTTCAGCTTACTTGATCACATTAATTTGTGAAGTATCCTTGTCACTCCAGCCACATCCCAGAAGCTTTACGTTTTCATTGCTTGTTTTATTGATATGTGGGTACTTGAGCCTGAGCATTAGCTACGCCATGCTGATGAGGCCTAACAAGGCCGAAACAGCTGTCCATGGCTGCTAATACTTGGGCTCAATCTTTGTTTTGGTAGATTTAAGGGGTAATGCCCGCTACCTTGTGGCCTTAGTGCCCTTTGAGTGGCTTCAGCTTACTTGATCACATTAATTTGTGAAGTATCCTTGTCACTCCAGCCACATCCCACAAGCTTTACGTTTTCATTGCTTGTTTTATTGATATGTGGGTACTTGAGCCTGAGCATTAGCTATGCCATGCTGATGAGGCCTAACAAGGCCGAAACAGCTGTCCATGGCTGCTAATACTTGGGCTCAATCTTTGTTTTGGTAGATTAAGGGTAATGCCCGCTACCTTGTGGCCTTAGTGCCCTTTGAGTGGCTTCAGCTTACTTGATCACATTAATTTGTGAAGTATCCTTATAAATCATGTCAGATTTCAGTCTTTTTTTTTTCCTGTCCAGCAAAATGCACAATACAATTACATGGCAGTGTTTTGATTGGGCAATACACAATAGAAGGCATGTGGCAGTGTTTTCATTGGCCAATGCACAACAGAAGACACGTGGTGGTGTTTCATCATAGTCCAAAGTGCAAAGTATTGCATCCTTATTGCACCATCAAGAGCTTTGAGCTACGTGACTCATAAATCTCTTTCTGTTCAGCCTTTGTGGTGGACTGTCTTGCTTGGATTACTGAGGATGTTGCAATATCTTTGTAAGGTTGCGAACTAAGACTTAGTTTGTCCACGTGAAAAGGTTTGCCAAATTTAAGACAAGGTTGGAAACCTTGCATGTGTTGTGAGTATCGATTTGTATTAGAACATCGTGACAGTTCTTTATTTAGAAAATCACAAGTTTTGAGGTAATTTGATCCGGAAGATATCACAACTCGATCGCTGTGACAGTTCTTTCTTTAGAGACAAGTTGCAAACTCTTGGTTTTCACATGACATCAGGAAAAAACTAAAATTAAACATTTAGATTTTTTACCTTCATCAGGTAAATGACATTTTAAGAATATATCTGCTGGCCTGTTTTCGGCCAAGTAACATGCTTTGTTTTGAAATAGAGCAGTTTGAATTTCAAGTTTTTTTGACAATGCGTGACATCTGGATTGCTTCTGAGAAACATGTCACAAACATGGAAATGATTCACCTTGTGTTTTCAAGTTCTGAATAACCAGTATTTTAAGAGAAGAATCTATGCGAATGGTTTCAAGCTTAGCAGAGAGAAAAAAATGTTTTGAGAGAGCCAAAGTAAACTCCAGATGTTGCCACTTAATTTAGAGGTAAACAAGGACAGCTGACAACAAATATGGATGGCAACTCCAAAACAGTTTAACACGCTTTGCTCATATGTGAACAAAAAGACCATGTGCAAACAAACTATGAGCGAACCATTAGCCGGATAGTTTTCAAGAATCAGGAAGCATGTATCCGACTTCTGCATCACAACGATATCCCAAGTAAACGCTCATAGAGCGTCTTGTTTTTCATAATTTACATGTAGGGCTAGGAGACAAAGTGAATTGAGAATCAACCAAGGTTAAAACATTTTTATCTGAATTAATTTTTACCTGCAACATATACATGTCACATAGGTGAGGCCTAAAAGGTCAAAACAACTGTCCATGTCTGTGAAAACTGCTCAGATATATATATGTCTATTTGCTAGATCTAGGGATAATGCCCAATACCACATGGCCATTTAATTTAATGCCCTGTATAATGGCTATAGTTTACCTGAAAACATTTTGCTACATTCTGATTCTGTCACATCCCAGAGGAGTCTCAATAGCTTATCAGTCTGACAAATGTTCCATGCCCTCTGGCACTGTTTACAAGGATGGTCAAGTGTAATTTAAAGAGGAAGCCAGGGTGGGGCTGTGGAGTGAATCAGAGGTGCTGCATCAACGGGGGAGTTAATTTTCTTATTATCAACCAAAGTGAAATGATAAATCCATAAATTGAAACTGCTGTTCATGCTCATACCAATTGCTGGGCACAAAACACATTGTGATTCCTTGTTTGGTAAAGGGCTGTCAGTAATTTTGGATTTACATTCTCAGGTCACACGTGCATTGGAAAATGAAAATGCCAGTACAACACATGGAGGGCTTCTAAAGCTACCTCAAGCCACCATGGCAGAGGCAGAAAGTGAAGCTAGCCAAGGGGAGTCAAATCTAAAGAAGAAAAAGAAGAAGAAAAAGAAAAAGAAGACTGGAGAGAATAAGGAGCAAACTCAGCAGAGTGGGTCAACCAAACGAACCCAAAAGCCGATTCAGTTTGATCTGGGAGAAATGCTTCAAACGATATCAGTAAGAATGAAGTTTGCTTAAATCTGTTGGACTGTTCAAACTTACATGTACCAGGAACACTGATCTAATGTTAATCTGAACATGTTACGACATACCCGGTAGGTGTCAACTCTTTGAAAAGGGCCAAGATACTTATATATAAACTAGGCCACCAAGAAAGCTGGTTGCACAATGATCTGAAGACAAAGTCATGTAGTTCAATCTAACTTAACATTCACAGCCCCTATGTGAAGGAATAAGTACCAATTTCATTGTGAGGCAAATACCGGACCCAACCGTACAATATGCTGCCAATTCAATACTGATGTGAGTGTCTTTGACTAGACACAAAGTGGTCTTATGTTTTTAAAATTCTTTTTAAAAACTTTCTTTTTCCTTTTGGAAATTGATTCCTGACTTTTCTTCAACCATAATTTTTATCTCATATAGTGAAAAGATAAAGTGGCTGGTGATAAATCACTGATTCTGAAATTGAATAATTGTCATTTTTTGATTTGTTACGTAGAAGAGCAGTCCAGATAAGCCACAGCAGAGTGGGAAAAAACTTGTTATATCTACTGGTGTCTTGCCAAGCCAGCTTTCAGTCACTACATCCCCTGATGCGAAGCCTGTAAAGATTCCGCTGTTAAAAGGAGAAAACAAGGTACATGTTATCAATAAATCTAATAATGTGACTTTAACTTAGGGACTGATGTTGTGATAACATGTTTTGCATAATATTACCATAATTTCATCACTTTCAGCTAGATGGCTCATCAAGTATTGTTTTAAGAAAGAATACCTTTTCTCGCAAAGTTAAAGCAAAAGCAATTTTGCATATTTGTGTGTCTATGAATTAAATTAATATCCAAACTTAGGATGAGATACAAAATTTCCTGTGTCATCCCAGACATTACTAGGGCTGTGAGGAATAAAAGTGCATGTTTTTGATCAGATTCCTCATAACACACTTGACTCCACTGCTCCTGTGGTGAAGAGAGGAAAAGAAAGAGAAACTCCAGCCAGGAAGAAACCAAGTGCTCTGAAGAAGGTAATTATAACTGCTTAGTACAAATCTACTAGCATTCTATCATGAATGCCATTCTCTGATTGGCTACACTACTCGCTATCTATTCTGTGATAGATAGTGAGTAGCAGTTGTCATCAAAATGCCAGTCGCTTCTAGACGTGGCTGCGAGGAGGATTGAAATAATTTACTTCAGTCTTTAGTTTTGAATGACCAGTAGATTTATACTAAAATACCAGTAATTAGATTATTCACTCTCAATTTCTATGCATGATAGCTTATTCAGGCTGCAACCCCATCAGTTATCATGCGATAGAAAACTCAAGCTCATTTCTGTTGTTAAATAGAAATCTGTTGTTAAATAGAATATGTTATGAGAAGTGAGTGACTGTATGCATGTTTTGGTGTCATCTTCCACAATGCAGTGTGACATGAATGTTGATTATCCTGTGCATAAGGCTACCCCCCACCCCTACCCCTAACCCTAGGATTTTTTCCAAAAAATGAGATCTCAGGTCCTAATGCTGTGTGTTTTGGTAGCATCTCCCACAATGCAGTGCGACAAGCATGTTGGTAATCCTGTGCATAAGTTACGTTATGAGAAGTGAGTGACAGTATCTGATTATCACTAAGTTGTGGACTGAAAGAAGCTATCTGTCATCTCATACCCAGCATGTTACACGCGGAATAAAAAATAAATTATTGTTAAAGACTGGTAGGATATTGACATCAGCAGCACAAAACAATAGAGCAAATAAGGGTAAATACTGAATGTTTCAAATCATCTTTTGTAAATAGACTCATCTTTGGCCATGATTTAGAGTTGTAAATGTGATGATTATCACCATGAATAATGTTTAAGATTTTTTTATTGTAACATGAGTTATGTTCATTTATCTTGTCATGAATAGACATCCATCACATTCATTCATTCATTCATTATTTATTTATTAATTTTATGCATTCATCCGTCCGTCCGTCTGTCCATCCATCCGTTCATTCGTTCGTTCATTCATTCATTCATTCATTAGAGCAATAGCCTGGAAAGAAAAATTTACCTGGCTAGGAATGCTCATGGTCAGCATTTTCGTTGCACACAACTTTCTAACCCCCAATGGTCCTGCTGCTGTAATTACCAACATATAAAATCTGTTAATTGTGTTAAAAACTTACCTTGATGTGCCCTTTTCACTCAAGTTGCATAATTAGATTTTAAGAAAAGGGAACCACTAATCACTCAACATTTTCTTTTTAAACCCCTTTTTCACATGCTTTAATGTATTATTGTTAAGACTGAAAAACCTCTTATGTCACTCATTGTATAATAGATAATTCTGAAAGAGAGAGAAGAGAAAAAGAAAGCCAGAGAAACCACAGAAATTGATGATGCTGAGAAAACATCTGATGACAAGGAAAAAATGTGAGTAATGTATGCTTGTGTTGCATCTGTAGGACTTTTTAACTTAGTTGGTCTCTTGAATTTGTGAAACTTCTAAGTACACTCAAACCTTGACTAAGACGACACCTGTTGTTGTTGTTAGTCACTATTTAAGGAAAGGAGCAACTAGTTTTTAATCAAACAAGAGGCTACAGGTAGCCCATACTCTGGCCAGTTAGAATGTAGCTCAAATCAGTCATTAAGAATTTTGTCAAGGTTTTATAAAATGCATTTGTAGTCTGCAGTTTGGTTTCAATTTCTGAGCGGAATTTGGCCAGTGTCTTGGAAACATGTGCCAAAGATTTTTCTAGGACATAAAAAACTTCAGCATTTACAAGGATGTCACACACAGCACTCAATACAAGACACTTTACAATCTCATTTCACTCTACAGGATGCTACATGGCCTACGCACTTTGAATACACAGACATATCTCCATCTCGGCGTTTAAATATTTTGAATTCTTTCATATACATATCAGATGTTCCCGCAGAAGCTTAGCAAATTAGAGCATTGGCGTGGAAACCCAGTGGTGACAAGTTCAACTTTTGATGATGTCTGAGACTTTTTTTCTTAGAAAAAAATCACCTAAGCTCGTGCATGTGCTGAACGGGTCGCAATATGAAAACTAAAAAAATGGGGGAAGGTGGAAACTGAAAATATTACATTGTACATGTGAAGTCACCAAGATGGTCAAACACAATAATGTTTCATTAATTGTTCTTGTTTCTTCTAAGAACATGTGAGGCTGAGGTGAATGAAGTTGTCCAAGAAATACAAAATCCATTAGAAGGTAGTAAAAAGTTAATTCCTATTTTCATGATTGATTGGTTGGTTGGTTGGTTGATTGATTGATTGATTGATTGATTGCTTGCATGGCAGATGATCCAGTAAATATAACAGATCCTCAGCCCTCATCGCCAACACACCAGGAAATAGCTGCTGAAATTCACAGTCGTCGATTCAGAGAGTGAGTCTACTGGAAGGTTTTTTATTGCAACTACTTCAAACAAATAGAGCGCTTTTTAATTGAGTGTTGTAAAACCAAAACCAAAGCAATTACTCCAGCCAATCACAACAGACCGAAACAGTGCAATGAGCCAATCAGAATACGAAGCAATTACATGTAGCCGGCGTAAAGCACGGGAAAATACACGCGTGCAAGTCACGATTGGTTTTGGTTTTGCTTCTCATTGGTTGAGAAAGTGGCGCGAGTTTTCCTGTCCAATCACAGAGCAAAGCAATGCAAAACCAAAGCAAAACAAGAATTACTTTCAACACTCAATTGAAAACCGCTCTATAATAATAATATTATTGATCCAGTACCAATTTAAGCAACACTCATACATGTAAGCTAAGGGTTCAAATTTTCACCAGTTGTATCTTTGCCTTGAAATTTGGATTAGACTGAAGTTGACTTTTATTGACTTGATATTAAATAAATACAGAATTACCTGACCGGCAGGCAGCATAGCTAATCTAGGCAGGCCAGGAAATAAGGAAAGATGTAAGACTGCTAAAAAGAATATGTTGATAAGAATATAAAATTGAGATTAAAACGAGAACAACGTTGAGAAAAAAAAAGAGAGTAAAAAATCTGAATAAAGAGCTGATTAGAGCATCAAATGAAGACCAAAGGATGCTCTACCATCTTGTGGCACTATTGCATTTCTATCCATAGACAATAAGACAGCACGTTATAGTTAAGAAGCATGTTTGTTTGACTAGTGAGAGCATAATGAGCATAGTGTTTGACTAGGAATTGATAAGAACATGAAACAACTTTAATGATATTATTTAGTAATGGATCTCTGAAAACAATGTCTTGCACTTTGTTTATTTCCAGTGTTTCCTCAAGTTTGGAAAGTTCCTTACAGTGTAGTCTTGTAGGTACACTGTAGTGCATGAAACCAAATCACTGACAATTTCCTTTTTTCTACCAATTTTCTAGTTTTTAGAACTAGTATAGTAGATACGCAAACTCTACTATTTAATTTTACTTTTGTAAATTTGTTGACATGTGTCATTAATGTGTGAATACCTTTTGGTGAATTTCCAGGTACTGTTTCCAAGTGCCAGATAAGGATGTAGATGGTGTTGCTACTGATCTCCTAAGAGAACTTGTCCGCTTTCAGGATAGACAGTTTCACAAAGATCCAGTCAAGGTGATTATCTGCGTGATCATACAGTCGTGTACAGTCAAACCCTAGAGCTTTGCACACTCAGATGATAAAGAGTCAACCTTAGGACTTTCTTTATGGGTTGCTTAAACATGTTGTGTCCCTCTGCGTCTGGGACTACAACTGGTCAACTGTGTGTTGGCTTCCAAGAGAAGTTGACCTCTGGGAGTTCCCCATTAACAGAAACATGACTGCAGCAAATTTATTGGAGAATGATATGCTTTAAGAGTTACATTCTAAAACCGAAGCTAGTCTATAAAGTAAATTAACATGTGGCAAGGCAAAGAGATTCAATTCAAACACATACTTAACTACCGTACAAACCAAGGAGGTACCAAGAATGCAGAGTGTGAAATTTGCTGAAAGTAATGCCTTATAGTTTGCATTTGACATTACTTTCTTAGATTTTTTTAAAGATAACCTTTTTTTCTTTATAATATCACCAATATGAGTTATATTTATTTGTTTATTTAGGCTAAAGCTAAGAGAAGATTTGTCCTGGGCCTGAGAGAGGTTCACAAACATCTGAAGTTAAGGAGATTGAAATGTGTCATAATTTCTTCAAATGTTGAACGGATCCAATCAGCAGGTTAGTATAAGTCGTGTAGAACAAGCAAGGAAGGAGGTACTTATGCTTAATTGAACTCCTCAGCATTCTGTGAAAGTCTGTCATAAGGGAGGATAGAGTAATATTGAGTAATACCTTATAGTAACTTATTAATAATGAGTACTTTTGTTTGTTTTTATTTTAAATTAAGTTAAGTTAAATTAATGTGATCTAAAAAAAAGAAAAAATAATGGTTTAGAATAAGCACAATGATGCAAGGTTGGAAATAATAAAAATACCTGTCATGCAGTGATTATTATTGTGGCTAAGGACCAGCATTGAAATGAAATATGGAATGTTTTTGAGTGTACAATACAATACAATACAATACAATACAATATTCTTTATTTAATGAAGGTGACGTAATTAACCCAATGAGTTATCTAACTTATGGCCTTCACGATTGACAGTGTGATGCAGGGCTGTCATTAATTTTTGAAGTAGGCAGGGATATGCAAAATGTGTCTGGGGACTCCAGCTGTTGTGTTGCAGTAAATGCCTTGTATTTCACGAAATGTGAGCTGTGATTCTTACTCAAAATGGGGCTGGGGGGGGGGGGGGAAGGGGGATTACCTCCTTTGTAACAGCCTTAGGAATGCAAAAAGTTGTTTTAAACTGATCAATTTTTTCAAGTGGCCAAGGTTCGATTTGGAACCCTGTAAATAGACAGAATTTGTTAATTTTTATTCATATGAGACGTTTTTACTTCTGTTCAACAGGAGGCTTAGATGACACCCTTAGCAGTATAATACGTTTGTGCCGAGAAAATAATGTCCCTGTAGTCTTTGCACTCAAGCGACAGATGTTAGGCAGAGTTTTATTAAAGAAAGTACCAGTCAGTGTTGTGGGGATTTTCAACTACGATGGAGCACAGGTGAGCATGGCTTTGGTGAGCAGTGTAGCACAGGGATCATCTTACGTTACACAAGAAGTACCAGAACCAACGTTAAAATGGTACCAAACGGTGTTTAATGATGACGATTGCACGTAAAAACTGAAAAGAATGTAAACAATATACTAAGATGATTTAAATGCTTTTAGAGAATTACTAGAAAGAGCTAATAAACATCTCGTGCGACTGAACGTGACAAAGAACAATTACAAACATTGAATTCTGATCTGTAGCTAACTTATTAAAGCTGAACAAATACAACGTGCGACTAATTTAGAGAAAGAAAAACTAATACATAATATAGTAAATCAATAGAGAATCATACCTCTTATCCCAATGAATTAGATATGCCGTGTGTGATGTTGAAAAACAAAGGGATCACTCCTAGAAATCATGTAGCCTCGCCCCTAAAACTAGTGCGCATGCCTGTCATGCTATACGAGGCTAAAACACAGAGCACTTTCATAACAAGCAGGGTATCTAGGTGTTCAAGGGAACCCTCTTTTTGCAAGAATTCTGTAGAGATTCATCTTATCTTTGAAAAAGTGTACATAAGTTACAACTGTGCCTTCAGTCAAGTGATTTTTATGTCTATGAGACTGACCTCAACCTTAGACATGATAACAGGATGCTGTACTCCACAAATGGCTTGTGACATTAATAATCTAATGCTGGTATGTTCAAGTTCACACTGCAACCAGGTGGACAATCAGACATTTTAGTTTGATGCTATTCTGATGGGTTTTTTGGGAAAGCAATTGCCTGCAGAATATATCTATTTTATACCTGCCAACTCTCACGCATTATGCCTGAGTCTCGCCATGCCTGCAGACCAAAGATGTCGATCTCATACATCAAGGACAATTTCTCACTTCTGACTTAGAAATCCGGATGACTTGACACATTAACAACTAAAATTCAATTCAATATTCCTCGTAAATGTTCCAACAAATTGCACTTAATGACGAGTTTGAGTCCTAACTGTATCAGACCAATGCTAAAATGTTGCATTTTAGTTTGCATTTGAGGGACTGGAAAAATAGCAAATAGCTTCGGGTGGCTCATCCCTTATGTTCCTGTTTGCCCAAATTTACAATAATTTGGTAGACTTTTTTCCTGAATATAAAATTGCAGTACTTTTCACAATATAGTTGCTGTTCCAGCTACTTATAATGCCATACATGTATCTCATCACCCTAGCAACCAGTCCTTTCCAAACCAAAAAAGTCCTTCAACTTGAAATATCATACAAAAAGCTTTTTGGGGCAAGCATTATTCCTCTCCCCCTTTGCCTCCCCCCAAAAAATCTTCAAAAGTTTAAGTGGACACGAAAATCTCCCTTGTTTACTTCTTGTCTGCCTTTTGTTTCTGGACTAGGACCACTTCAAAAAACTGATTGAGCTGACTCAGAAAACAAAGCAGGCCTACACAGACAAGTGGGAAGAAACCAGAGAAAAACTGGAGCTACAGCAGAAGGAAACTTTAGGTATGTCATCTTTAGGGAAAGTCTATTATGGGTTTTTTGACGACGACGATGATGACAACAACGACCTTGTACATCCAGTAACTGTAGGTGTCAAGGGTTCTTTGTGGGATCTTTACCGTACCCTGTAAACAAGCTTATTGTTATTATCATTAAATTGTTATTGTACACTACACTCACAATTCCAGATTACTGCACTTCAGTTAAGTAAAAAAAAGCAATAACAATGTCCCATATTTTGTGTTCAAGGTATTAACAGTACTGAAAGAGACAAGGACCCAACTGTTGAAGTGCAAGAGGCTGCTATTCAGTATACAAGTGAAGAGACCACTGAAAGTGCCAATGATGAAGACAGTGATGCTGATAAGGGAAGTGACAATGGCAGTGAGAGAGATGTCATCTTAGAAAATGATTTGGTAATTCAGGATCTTTAGTTAGATGTACCTATAAAATGGACTGTGGATAGCTTAGTATTGACTCAAATTAGTGCTTAACAACTGAAAAGCTTATTTTGAATCTGAGAAATATTTAACTGGTTATCTTTTCAGGGGCTTAGTCTAAGGAGTGACATGAATAAAGAAGTGTAATGGTTTAGATACTGGCAGTTGATTTGGCGGAAGTAGATTATTCAGAAAACTGGCTCTTCCATGCATTAACAATGTTTGGTAAAACAAAAGTGTACAGAAAGACATTCTTGCAAGAGTATAATTATGCAAACAAAATGTTGTAACCTTATAAATGGAGGGGGATGGGGGCCATGAGTGGTATGGGAAGAATGAGAGGGGATGGGAAGTGAGAGTTCTGAAAGAGCAGGAGGTGGGAGAGAAATAATTTATTGGAGAAGGATGCAATGCTAAAAAGTGCAGGAGTTCAGGATAAAAAGGTGCGGGAGCTGGCAGAACAGGGTATGGGAAGGGGAAGATTTTGACTTACCCACCACTGTACCCCCACCATCATCTTATAATTTACACCTTAATAAAAACAACTGAACAGTTGCCCTTTTTCGTGAGATCCCTTAATGGAACAGAAATGTATAAATTATGCAAATTAACAATACAAAATGGAATCAGAATGGTCATGCAAGGGGTGGCAAATGGTCTTCAAAACGTACACGTCTCACATAGTTTTTGTCAAATTTCATGGGTCCCAGGGTCTCGATTTCTTTTGCAAGGCTAAGAAAGTCTGGCTCGCAGAAAATATATCAGTCTAGCTGCCTCGCAAAGTCTCAGATTTACCATTTGCCATCCGTTATGCAGCTTTGATGGATGCTGTTCAATTACTCCAGTGCTCACATGTGCATCTGTGTTATCTGTGTTAGGAGAAAAGTGAGACAACTGGTAGTCTAAAATATTTTTTTTTTTAGTTAGAATTTTATGCACAAATACATCCAACTGTTTTACCTCCCATCAGGTTTTGCAAGCATGACTCAGTCAATTTGTGTTCTTATCATTCACATGTTT
>JAEMWC010000362.1:285000-337500 GCA_016490735.1 Pachyseris speciosa
GCCTAATGCCTTACTCGCACAGGTCGTTATAACCATAATGCACATGTCATCGGCTTCCCCGTGGAGTCGACCACCGGGCCAACCAGGGGAATGTAAAATCACTCAAGCAAACTTGAGGAATTTTACCTGGGGTCGGGGAATCTCTCAAAGTCCCCTGGGTGAGGTGTCTACCTGAAAAATCCCCGTGACATCCTTTTCAAACTTTTGAATTCCCCCACCCCCTAATCTTTGATCGTAAAACAATGTCAAGATTTTCCCCTACCCTTGTGCAAAGAATCCCATCCATCTCCTTTTATTCCCCCACGTATCTCCTTGGTAGGCCCGGGGGTCGACCCCACGGGGAAGCCGATGACATGTGCATAATGCAGGATAATGCACGTCATCGGCTTCCTCGTGGGTTTGACTCCTGGGCCAACCAGGGAGATATGTGGGTGGATACAAGGAGATGAATTGGATTCTTTGCCCAAGGGGAAGGGGGAAATCTCGACATTGTTTTACAATATAGGTGGTGGGGGATTCAAAACTTTGTAACAGATGTCAGGGAGACTTTCTGCTGAGACACCTCACCCAGGGGAAATTGTCTTGCAAGATTCCCGACCCCCATGGCAAATTCCTCAAGTTTTACAATCCCCCTAGTTAACCTGGGGTTGACCCCACGGGGAAGCCAATGACAGGTGCATATTAAGCTATCTAAATAAATATGCAATCTTCTGATTCATTCCAGGAAAATTGTGAGATCAGTAAGAAGTAATATTATTACTGACAGGCCTGAATTTGGAGTGTTTTGCCACAATCCGGTTGGAATTTGTAACTGTAAGGAGAACGTGGTTTAGTTTGTCATACTGCAAATTGGGTGATGTCCAAAATGTACCAGCATTAACATTAAAGCCAAAACAGACCAATAAAATTGCAGACTTGGACAGTTCGCTCACAACTTCTAAAGCTTCTAAATGGAGTAATGCTTGCCACTTGATTTCCTGACCAGATTTTTGGTTTTTTGTGTTAATGTTAGGCACTTTCTTTATTATTTTGGCAGGATTCATCCTTTATACAATTTACAGGTGACCACTAATTTCTAAAGAGAAGGGTCACTTCATCACAGTCAGTTTGTTTACACATTCTAAAATTACCGTAGTCATTTTTTCATGGACAGTGGGATGAGGGACACTCAATCAAGTTTCATATGGTACAGTCTAGAACAGATGTTCAACCCATATCCACACGCTTTCACGTACCAACTACATGCAACACCCAACGTACCAAATCACAAATGTCTTCACGTACGCAAAGCAAAAGTCTGTACGAACATTGGTCACATATGCTGCAAAACAGGACAACAGGATTCTTTGCAACAGCAAGTGCTTTGATAATCTTTTGCACCTCAACTATGGTAAGTACTGTCATGAATTTCTGCTCAGTTGAGCTATAAATTTTAAAATTTTGCTACCATTTCACATACTACAAAGTTCAATCACAGAGTTCACACACATTTGAATGTCAACTAAATTTTTGTCCAACTGTATGATGAGTTAACACAAAAAGTTTTGGGTAAGATCAAACATTTAGCACGTCACTGAGTTCCAGCCATATTTATTTACAAAAAGTGCTCTGTTTTTATGCTTATAAAAGAACTTTCAATAATTTAACATTCTTATGCATGTTTATAACACCAACTCTAGTAAACACAGGTATGAAAAGTGATACTTTGCTACAAGGAAACAGCCATGGATACTAGCAGGATGTGATTAGAGGTGAAATTGTTTGGTTACAGTAAATTGACACTTGTGTTTATTTAGATACTGAAATCAGAAAGCAATATTATTTGAAGGGGACATTATTTTATAACAAGGGAAATAAATTTTCCCAGCATTCTATTTTCGAAGAGTATGACTATGATTCCAGTGCATTTCTGTCCAAAGTGCACCCAGCTAGCTAGACAGTCTTCATCCTTTTTGACAGACACACTTCTAGAATTATTGTTAAAAAATTAATGCAAAGTATTTGATGGTTAAAATTTGCTCAACAAAGAGTTCCTGTTAAAGTGTTCAATGTAATTTCCTTGCAAGACTATCCACAATTTTGTGTAAAAAATGCCAGAAATTAATGACAAACATCGCACTATTACTGACACATGATGGCTCACAGCAAGTTTGTACTAATCCTCATCAATATCCTCTTTCAGGCTTAGTTTCTTAACCATTTCATATCCTAATATTGTGATTGCACCTACAAGGCATTTCAGACACGACACTGGCAAACATCCCCTTTCCCAAGGCCAAAGGTCCTTCATTTTTCAGCAAATCCTGTAGACTCCTCCGAATTGATTTTCTTTCTTCCTTCACCTGAAATAATTAGGGTTAATAACAGTCAGTCAATTCATCAATAATGGATAGTTAAAAATAACTTTACATACTAACAGATCGAATATCAATTAATACAATTGAAATTTGAAGGTAATTTTCTGGAACAGAAACCCTGAATTTCTGAGGTATTATATATGATTTTTTTTGTAACAAAGTTCTTTATTTTATAGTCAAACTCACATTACAAAGCCGTGAATTAAATAACATACAATACAAGTGACGCAAGAGAATCGGAGTTACAAGCCATATATACTACACTGTCGACAGAAAAACTTCTTAATCAGCTCTTCCTATTTCACACTCTAAAAAAATGTTTTATATCAAAAGAAGGAATAACTCTCCCTTTACATCACATTCACTTTCAACTGTCTGAAGCCACTGTAGTCCTTAGGAGAATCCTGTTTATGTAATGGCTACTTTAAATTTTTAAAAGGAGAAGTTTCTGATGGCAAACAGCCCAACAAAATCCAGCTCTCACAGAAATCAAATAGTTATTTTCCCCATTTCTAACAGCGACACACTAAGTAGCTTAAGCAGTCTGCCCTGCCTGCCATTAGCTCGCTTAAGGTGCCCTCTCACCTCCCCAAGCTCTAAACCACTGACCAGTCCCCCCAGTATTAGGGGAAACGTCTATCAATTAGAAAATTGGTGCTAAAGAATGAGTTTCCATAGATGTGGGCATAGTAGTTATTTTTCCCCATTTCTAACAGCGACACACTAAGTAGCCTTAAGCAGTCTGCCCTGCCTGCCATTAGCTCGCTTAAGGTGCCCTCTCACCTCCCCAAGCACTAAACCACTGACCAGTCCCCTCCCAAGTATTAGGGGAAACGTCTATGCAATTAGAAAATTTCAAATCAAATGAGAATGATCCTCGCAGTTGTTGAACGCAATTTATAACAATTGCGAAAAGAACTGCGAGGATCATTCTTCATTTGATTTCATTTCTGCAGTTCATATATGATTCATTTCATATATCATTCACAATTAGAAAATTGGTGCTAAAGAATGAGCTTCCATAGATGTGGGCAATATTACACCCCACTGTAGAAAACATCTTGAATATGGATCACCAGTCTAGATTGGAAGTCCACAGATCACAACCCATTGGGCAACACACACCAAGCGTGCTTTTGTTTCCACTTACAAAATTTTAGCTGTCCAAAAATTATGACCATCTTAAACTTGCACCCCCTTAAGGCTGCTCATTGAGACTACTTGCTCCTCGCACAAAACGCAAGACGTCAATTCCTTTCAGCATTCAGTCGGAACACACTGGAAAGTCAATCTATAACTAACAATTCTGTGGAAATTCCATGGCACAAGTAAATGGTTGTTAAACAATGCAAGCAATTGGCTCCTGATTGAAACTAATTTCTGTGTGCCCATCACACATACCCTATATAACAAATTTTTAGCTCAACTTACTTGCAGTCTGACTTTAATGACATCAATTGGATTAACTATCACAGAAGAGCTTATACCAGCAAACATTCCTGATACTGCCTGAATCAAAAGATGTGAGGTCCCTTCAGGAACTATTTCTCCAATCACGTCCAAGAACAATCCGTAAGAGGCCCACCAGCTGGCACCCCAAATCCCCTCTACCATTAATGATGCAGCGAATCCACGATAAAGACCACTAACACCGTGATCTTTTAACACCCGTCGGATAATTTTCACAGACCTCATAGTGCCTAACTGTTTATTCCGTTGCCCTTGTCCTTCCACCATTAGACGCTGGGAAATGATGTCTACCGGATTGAGAAAAGCTTGCTCAACAACAGAAGCGATTCCTCCGGCAACAAAACCGCGCATCGCACTTTGGAACATAGAAAATTGTTCTCTGGAAACCTCGTAACTTGTAGCATACACGTGCCCTGTTATGACATTGAGTTGGCTTATCGCGAACCCTTTGTAAAGTCCCAGAAATCCCTCTTGTTTTACAGTCTTGTAAATGGCATCCAGTGTGTTTTTTGTAAAAGGATTTTGTTCGCTGGATTTGAAGTCGTGTCTTGATCAATTCGGCTGGATACAAAATAGCATTCGTGCCCAACAGGTAAACGTTCATAAACAGAAAGTACCTCTTCTTTTCCAGGTGATGCCATTCTATGATTTTTACAGTTTCTGGCATTGCGACAAAGATAACCGCAACAAAATACTTTACCCATAATTATCTTTAACGTTTCGAGTTTACGTAAATATTATCACTAATTTTTCGCCGCCGGTTTCTTCCGGATCCCTCGACGTCCATATTGGATGCAGAGTAGCCTAGCCTCTAGTCTCCCACGCCGTCGTTTCCGAGGAAAGGAGGACAAACCACAACTCCCATAATGCATCGCTTCGAACAATATTATCAAAGTGTCGAGGACACGTGATCAAATAGGAGTCCCCTAAAAACGACTGCGTGGGAGGCTACCTAGCCTCTGGAAAAAATGCGCCTTCGATATCAAATAATTGGGTCTAGGGACCAACCCTAGGCTAAATTTAAAATACAAAATTTCAAAAAAAAAAAAAAAAAAAAAAAGTATTAAATTGAGAAAAAAGTGTCAAAGTGACATCTTGTGAAAAAACACAAACGTTTCGGGCATAGCCCTTCTTCAGTGTGAAAACCGTTAAATGTTTGCGCGACTGTAAAATTGAAAGAAACGTTACTAAGAGCTAAGCGCGCGGAAAAAAGGACTCGCGCGCGCCATTTATAAGAAATGAAAAACATTATTTAGCCCGTCTGGTTGCATAGTGCCGAGCCTAAAAATGAGTTCCATTTCCAATTGTTTCCGTCTGGCATTGACTCCAGCACATTTCCGCAAACCTCTAACAAGGATGTCAGATAGACTGTGGCCGGGAGAGTTAAAGTGCTCTGCGACCGGGAAACCACTAGTGTTCTTTTGGACGCTTCGTAGATGTTCGCCGAAACGTTCGCGTAGAGTGCGACCGGTCTCCCCGATATATAACTGGGGACATCGACGGCATGAGATGCAGTACACAACGTTCTCCGATTTACAGGTGAAGTGTTCACGGATGGTGGTCGTATTCTTGGGTCCACGTACATGGATATCGGACGTTGTGTACAAGCAAGTGCGGCAGCGGGGATGTCGACATGCGAAAGTTCCTGGGACCTCTGTCTGGAACCTGTCAGAGGTGTGTACCAGGATATCTCTCAGGCTGCGATCACGTCGATGTGCAACTACAGGTGGAACTGGAAAGATTGCTGCAGTAGCAGGGTCACTCGTCAGGATGTTAAAGTTGCTGAGCAGAATGTGCTTAATACGCGAACTAAAGGGGTGGTAGGTCAGCACCAGAGGAATCCTTTCTTCGTTGTTACGGACACGTTTAAAAAGTGCCTCTTGGCGGGTAACGGAGGACACCTTTTCCCGAGCATTACGCAGTAAATCAGAGGGATAGCCACGGCTTTCGAAAATTTAAATTTAAAATAGGCGCTTTAAAAGCGCATGTGTCTACTACCATAGTCTAATCTTTTACTGTGCTGGGTGAAAAGAAACATGTGGTCGGACATTGGAATTGTAATATTACTTTGATCCAAGTGTGAACAGAGTTAGCTATGTAAAATCATCATCATCATCATCATCATCATCATCATCATCATTTATTTGCCTTTTTTCTTGATACATTAACAATTTATAAGTACAACATGTGGCAAGGTGACCTCTAGAAACCACCAGGCTTTTAGTTGAGACCACCTTGTGCATATTGACAATATAGATAGATAGTGTGCGGCCCAGCCAATTCAGCAATTATTTTACTAAAAATTGTAGCAGTTTCTTCTTAAAGTTAGGAAAACTTGATAGTACATAAATTTAGCTTAAGCCCCCCTCTTTTAAACCCCCTCTCTAATAAGCCCCCTGTTTGGGAGTCGGTTTTTGTAATAAGCCCCCCCTCTCTAATAAGCCCCCCCCCCTCCCCTTGGGATACGAGATTTTGTAATTGTTCCCTCCTCTTCCCTCTTACGAAGTACACTTTATGCGGCCCCGTTGGTTTGTTTTTAAACAAATATACAATAAAACATACAATACTGTTTTCTGTTTTCTTAAGTTTCACTGCAGTTGTTTGAGATTTGTATAGAAACTATTTAACACGAAAATGGTGTGTTCAAAGGTTTGAAATAAGCCTCCCCCTCTCCAATAAGCCCCACGTTAATAGGGCCTGAAATTAAATAAGCCCCGGGGGGGGGTTAATAGAACTTTTACGGTAATAGAAGTTGCTGAGCAATTTTGACATAAGCTTAAATGTTGGAGAAAAGAGAAAAGGAAAACAAACCGATGGTTTGGATAGGTAATCGCATGGGGCCGAGAAAAATTAAGGATTAATATCACTTGTCTTTCAGAAGTTGCTGAATTTGTCCTCCGCGCAAAACACAAGTAATACTAATACTAAACAAACATTTTCCTGAACATTGTGTTTGACAAACATAACGTTGGCTGACCAGCCTACAAACAATTTCCCTGCTAGCAGAGGTCTCTGCCAGCGAGAAACCTCTCTAGCAGGGAAACATACAATGTTTGACCCCCCCCCCCCCCAACACAAAGCGAGTACACAGGACGATTTTTGCGTGTTATCGCTGAAATTTTGACGTTAAGTGCTTCATTTGGTTTGCCTTTTACTTACTGTGCACTTTCTTGGTTGGGTTGGCTAAACGATCAAACATTTGTTCGTAGAGCGAAATGTCGGATGAAAATGTTTGATCTGGTTCAAACATGGAAAGCCATTTCAGTGACCGCGGAGCATATTTTGCATTGGGGCGGCTAGCTCGCGCAAAGCGCGAGCTTTTCTAGGTGGGGGGGGGGGAGGGGGGAGGGGGGAGGGGGTCCGGGGGCATGTAGTCCATGAACCAAGACCCATAAAACATGTTTTTCGTGGCACCCTCTGTAAGACATAGCGAATTTGGTATCAGATTAAAGCTCATTGTGTATATTTTGATAATATACTTCTTACTTTTTATGTAACAAGTGCCATAATGAGAAAACGAACTGTTTTTAAGGGGGGGGGGTGGATGGTTCAATATCTTGTAGGGTGTAGACATTATGACTTTAAAGCAGCAAATATCTCCGAAATGGCTGATCCTGTGTAGATAAGACGTGCTAAAAGTGTATTTTAGGTACAGTATTGTACACTTGCTAATCTAAATCCAACTTGGGTGTTACCATGGTAACCGTTGCTTAGAAACTATGTCAAGTACCAATATAATAATGTTTTGACATGGTTTTCTACAGAAAGTTTATTTTCAAGAACACTTTTAAAAGCATTATCAGCCGCCAGAGCAACTTGCATTGTTAAGATTGTCTTTTTTGTAGCTAGCATTGTTTTTTGACCTTATTAATTTCATGTTTAAGACTAATTTTAAGAGGGGATGGGTGAGGTACGATTTTGACCCAAAAGTCCTAAAAAGTGTCACATATTGTCAGACTTGTTACTCTGACCAAATCATTATGTTTTAGTTTGCCTCCAAAGCAATCCAAAAGTAAGGGGAAAATGACTAACAATAAACTAAAGAAGGTGACACATAAGTATCTAGTGCATTTTAATGCGTGCAACCTGAAATGAACACAGAACACTGTTTACCATAGTTATAGATATCCTATTTTACTTACTGAAAACTTTAACCTTAATTTTCTCGGTGTTGCGATTTTGCCACAGCAGCAGTCACGGTAAAAAAGATATCTCAGCTGCCTTTTGTGCAAATGAAATGAAATTTTCGCTGGAGTTTTCCTTGAAGCCGTTTTGTGCTATGAACCTCAGAAAAATAAATAATGTGGAAATTCAGGAGGTTTCATTGCAATTTTGGGTTCACGATGATGGCCAAAATTAACATATGATTGGTAAACACTAGAAAATTTCTCAGAAGCCCTAAGAAGTTTAACTTTTGTAGGTTTACAGGATAAAGCAATCATTTTAGTTCATTTTGATACCAGTATTGTCTGTATGGGACATCTGGGGGCGCTTACCGCACATTAATTCTCACTAGAGAAAATTAACCAGAACACAAGACAACCACCCAACATTTCTTTGGGAAAGGAAGTTTATTTCCAGTACAAGAAACAAATGCAAGAAAAACTAAACCGGAAATGAAACTTCAGCCCACCAACGAGGAACCCCAAATAAAAGAGGAGGGTTGTCTTGTGAAGCAAACGATACAAGACCTAGGTATTCTGCAAAAGACGAAGCTTCATCTGCTCGGCTACTTGAACCTTAGCTGGCAACGAAATTTCTAAATAGGTCTTATACGCATCAGACGCCCGTCGCCAAAAATCTGTATAAGTTCACCTGGGACCCCACAATGAAACGCAAAAGAGGCCGCCCCCTTTCGAAATCTGTGGCCACGATATAAGTGTGGAAAAGAGTGTGGAAAAGAAACCCCTGCAAGGGCCAACTTAGCCCTCAAAAATTGAATAAATTCACCCTTGTGCACTGAAATACGTGAGGAATAAGTGAACGCGGGAGCCGAGGGAGGAGCAGGATAAAAACTAATCATGCGCGAATACATAGCCACTGAGCAAATAGGATTATTCTCTAATCGTACCAAAGGTAACATCAATCTACGTTCTCCAAACTGAATTGTTTTGGACCTTTAAATAACACTAACAAGCCCACCCGGCACTCAAAAATATCTCCTCGACAAAGGTGCTGGACCTTGTCAAAACGAGATGCTGCTTGGGGAATAATGTTTGAAACCCGAGCGAAGAGGGAAAAAGTCAAAAGAAAGGCACACATAAACGTAACCTCTTTGCCGTCGTCAAGGTCGATAACTGAAACCAACTTGGACAAAACATCTGGTGTAATGGGAGGTGCCCGATTATGAGTATGCTTAACAGTACGCTGAATACCTTTCAAAGTCAAACGAACCTCGTACGACTGAAGGAACGGGAAATCAAAACCCGCCATTAAATGCAAAAGTTTAACCCCACTTAAATAGTTACGAATAGACTGCGGAGTAAGGGATCGACTAAGAAATTGACAATACAGTGCGATAACATGAGCAGTAGCAGGCACCGGTGTAAAATCAAAATATAAACAAAATGCTAAATAACTTTTCCACTGCGATCTATTGTTCTTATGAGTTCCTGGTGCGTACGCATTTAGTCGTGTGCCCTTTAAGTCTTCCTCCAGCACAAGTCGTTCAGCATCTGTAAAAGAACAGAGGTTACAAATAACTGTCTGTGCTAATCGTCCTCGCAAAGTACAGCAAGGACGCAGCTCAACAAGGTCGAACCGAAAGCATATACAAGGCGCCTCTGGCAGCCGCTATACGGTCCATGTAAGACCTTGGAGCTTGGAGCACAGCCTACAGCCAGCTCGAATAAGCCGTATGTTGGTTTTTGCTGAGGGAGGAAAACCGGAGTACCCGGAGAAAAACCCTCGGAGCAGGGTCGAGAACCAACACAAACTCAGCCCACTTATGGCGTCACCACCGGGAATCGAACCCGGTGCCACACTGGTGGAAGGCGAGTGCTCTCACCACTACGCCATCCCTGCTCTTGAGAGCGAATAACTCATCAGTGACAGTCTCCTCACTAATAGAACCAGCGTCCCCACATTCTGCGGCAAAAAGTCCGGAATACTTGACCACGTCCAAGTGCCATCCGGATAAATAGTCTGCAAGTCGGTTAGTTACACCCGGCAAGTGAACCGCTCTGATCTCGAACTCTTGTGAAGAAACTTGCAGCCATGCGTTACGCAGGATTTTGCCCATTAAAGGGTCCTTCGTCTTCCCGGAGTTAATAACTGTAACCACGGCTGTATTATCACAGTAGACTTGCACTCGTAAACTAGTCCAACGCGCGCCCCACAAACGAATCGCAACTAAGAGAGCTAGAAATTCTAACTGATGAATGACTGAAAATTGTTGAAGGACCAAGTTTGGGAATGGTGCTTGTTACCATGGTATTTGTTACCACAAATGCCGCCACATCCTGTCAAACAAGCGTCAGTTGCGAAAACACAATCGGGAGCCGACCACGTAACATCCAGAATGATCGACACTCCATTGAAAACAGCGATAAAGTCAAGCCACCAACAAATGTCTTTTCGAAACTCTGTATTCAGGGAAACTCGGTGATGATTGTGGTTAAGACGCTTAAGAAATTCAATAATTCGCATGAGAAAAATGCGACTGTTCTTTACACATTTCGACACAAAAGACAATTTCCCGAGCAACGATTGCAACTCTCGCTTAGTGGCCTTGGTCTTGTGTGACCACTTTCTTAGTAACTCTTGAATCTCGATTAAACGTTCGGGATGAACCGATTTCGTCATGGCCAGAGTATCAAACTCAACCCCTAAACAGGTCGCACGTGTAGTCGGCGGACAGGCTTTACTCATCGACTCTTCCACTCCTAATAGCGACGCGCACTATTACTATAAATAGATTTTGTCACTTTAGTCCCCCGCCGTGACTCGGACAAACATTGCAGTTCGCTAAAGGAAAATTTGTAGGCGCGAGTGACAATTTTCGAACAAAAACACGAAAGAATCGGTAAAATCGTGGTATTTGCTTTCCAGAAGGGCGATAAATGGTTAGCACCAAACACTGCTGTTTGTGTGAGTGCAAAACGGACTGGAGGTATCCAAAAAAATGCCAAAAATCCCTCAGATTGACAAGAATCTGGGTATTTATTCAATTCCCAAAATCTTCGCAACATATTGGGAAGTGCGAACGTTGGCTAATAGCTTGTTCACGGGAATTCTTTACAGAGAGAAACATCTCCCGGCCAGAAATACATACATTTGTGCCAGAAGCATAAGCTTCTCTTTGTTCCCTTCACTGGCCCAGAGAAAACGGTCCCACTACTAAATTTTCCGATCAACTGAGCAAATCTCACACCAAACAATGCGCGTGTCTACCCCAACTGAGAAAAGCCCCAGAAAACAATACCAGAGCCACTGGCAAAGATAGAAAACCTAATCGACAAGAATTTTGCTGAATCTATACCAACTAACGTGTTAGGAAAATCTATAACGGCCGACAGCGAAGGTAGCCTGCGAGCAAGTCTCTCGGGGCTTGTTCGCAATGCTCCCACAGGGAACCCGGACAATCTGTTCGTGTGACCCTTTGTTATTTTATAGTAAATGTATGGGATTTACCGTATGTTTCATGCTCTAGCGACGAATCGCTAAATATATGTAGTGAACAACGCTAAATAAAAGTTAAATTGTCTTACCTGTGGTGTACTGTCGTCCTTTTGCCTCAACAATGATATTTCAAGCGATTTTGTCGGGTTTTGTCTTCGCCGCCGACTGTGCTTCATTTCTTATGAGGCACAGTCGGCGGCGAAGACAAAACCCGACAAAATCGCTTGAAATATCATTGTTGAGGCAAAAGGACGACAGTACACCACAGGTAAGACAATTTAACTTTTATTTAGCGTTGTTCAATACATATATTTAGCGATTCGTCGCTAGAGCATGGAACATACGGTAAATCCCATACATATACTATAAAATAACAAAGGGTCACACGAACAGATTGTCCGGGTTCCCTGTGATGCTCCCCGAGTCGTGAGTAGTCTGCGCTACGATAATATCGCCGGGGCGGATTCCAGCTCTTATGGAACACTTCGTTGCGAAGACCACACAAATAAATTCTGCTTAATTTTCTCGACCACGTTTGCCCTTTGCATACCATCAACTATTGGACTTGTAAGGATTCTTCTGCAATGGAAAATGCAAAAACTGGTCGAACAAGTGAGTTTTCGATAAGATAGAGACTACATGTATTTATCTGTTTCCAGAAAGGAAAATCGAACAATCATATGTGCACAAAATTTTCACTGCGTTCATTCAGCTGATATATACAAGCTTAACATTTAGAGACATGCAAAATGCCATTTTTCCGCAGTTAGCCCAACTCAGGAGGTTCCTTTCAGTAATACTCAGATCAAGCGTGTGGTGATGTCCACTCTTTCATTCTCTAATGCAGTCGGACACAAGTTCATCGCATTTTCCACTCAATTTGAAACCCCGGCACTTCAACCACCGTTTTAACTGCCCCACAGTGTTGTCTTCTGGTTCTCTTCAAAATCTGGAGAAGGGAACATCGTCATCTTCAGTCAGAACGGTTAAAGAGGGAAGAGAACTGCTCGCGAACGACATAATTTCAACTCACACTCTTACAGAAAAGCGATTTGTTTGTCCGAGTCACCGAGGGGGCTCCAATTTTGTGACGTCATTAGTGCGCGTCGCTATTCGACCAGTAAGGATTGAAGAGAACAAAGGCAGTTGCGGCTTTGTCCGGAACGTCAACGCCTTGAAAATCGTCCAGATAATTTAACACGTCAAAGCCCCGCCACGAACAAATGTACGAAATACCACTCGTTATGCGTTGACAGGCCGACCGCAAACCCATATTGAGCACGACATCAAAATAGTAACAGTCGTTCCATTGAAAACCCAATAATGGGAAGTCATAAGGATCAATGTAAAATTGTCGATAGGCTTTGCGCAAATCACATTTATAAATCAAACAACCTGGTCCCTTCCGAGCTATTAGACTAGCGATGTGATCCACCGTAGGATATGTCAGGCAAAACTCCACCCATTCGTGCAGCGATTTATCGATTCCAGCGTTGACAGACGTGTTCAAAGGCCAACTCAGGTCAAGAATAATTCGCCGTTCGGTAGAATCTTTCTTTGGAACAGAATTAAGAGGCGACACCGCCAGCCGTCCAGAAAATGGAGGAGATGAAAACGGGCCTGCCACCGAATGTCTCGCAAGTTCCGTGTCAAGATAAAGGGCTAATTCACAGGGGTAATTGGTAGCGCCACAGTGATTGCGTAATTGACTGATCGGAAAACCGTACTGTTCGTAATGATAACCCACTGGCCAGCCGAACTCAAGATAGTCAACGATAACATTGTCATGATAATCACTGAGATAAGACCTCCACCGCGGAATGTTAAGCTTTGAAACTAATGGTATCCGTAATCCTCTGTAATTAGGTAGACCAGAAGCAAAAACACGCTCGTGAAGCGCAACCATGTCGAGACTAAAATCCCCACTGTTACAGCAAGCACCAGTGTCCTGTGAAAGTGTTCGAGATGTAACGAGAGAAGAAACAATATCCTGCTGATTGAAAGCCACGCCAGTCGCGCCGCAATCACCATATATTTGTTCTTGAGAAAATGTCGGTTGGAACTCACAACTGTTTGAAAAGGAGTTCCTACAAATAGTCGGAGTGTCCTGAACACACGAGTCCGGAAAAGATATCCTGGAGAAATCCTGATTGTTCTGATAACAAAAGTCCTGAAAAGGCGTCCTGTGAAGATCTGGATTGTCCTGATGACCGCAGAGAGCCTGAGCAGATGTCCTGTTAAAAACACAACTGCCCCGAAAAGAGTTCCTGTTAAAATCGGGAAAATCCTGACCGCCAAATTCCTGGGTACCGGCAACAATAAAGTCTTGGATAAACGGAAAGAAAGTACTGTTTTCTAGTCACTCTTTTGGTTTATTGGGGCAGTCATCTGAATATTCGGAATGCATCCGTTTGACCTTGTCCTTCACCCAACAAGCCGCACAAATATGACAAAGCCATTTCTTTTCTCCTTTAAGCATGGCGTAATGATCCTTAGAGTGGGAGCACGAACCCTTCTGGTACTCGCGGCAAAACAAAACTGCCGTTGAAGTTGAGAGGGCGGGGCGCTTCTGATCTTTCGCCTTCTTGTGTGAACCCGCGAGCGTACGGTGTTCCAACTGAAGAAAAGAATCCCCCCAGTTAAGTCGACCTCTCTCAATTTCTAATAACACCGCCGCGTGAAAACTACGGACGGCTGGCCATTCGTAAACGGACGTTAGATACATCAAAGCGCCCTGGTATTCCGTGCGATGTTGTCGTTCATGAGAAGATACTTGTGGCAACAGTAATATAGCACTGTACCCGGCGACAAACTCCTCTAAAGTAAGCTCATCGTAACTAACTTTCTTAGAGACATAACCCATGCTCAACTCGCTATGCGGCCAGAGTTGCCGCCGTACTACACGAGTAGCAATTTTAGCCGTTTTACCCGATTTCAAGTTCCGCTTACCTCGTTTCTTTCGTGATTTTCGCTCCGCTGACGAAGAATCATCGTTGCTTTCTTCACTCCACGTAGATTCATCTGCCGCGGCTGCAGAGGCGGAGGAAGCAAGACCCATTGTGCTGAGGCGTTTCTCTACGGCTTGGGATAAATCCTCAAACTCCCGAAGATCTCGGGAAGAAATTTCTTTGAGCTTGTTTTTCCTAGCCACCTTCTTACTCCCGGTCTTGCCAGAACCCGTGTCACGATCGAGCTTGCACTACTCTGCTAAGGTTTCCTTTTGTAACTCCTTCAGCTTCTTTTTCAAAGAAATCAACTTTGCTTTTTGCCGAGCTTCGTCCAACTTAGTCTTTTCCTGAAATATCAGGGCTTCTAGTTCTTCGACGGTCTCATCTGGCGACTCCTCGTTGTCCTGTTCTGAGATCACATGTGATTCCACAGTGTCGCGCTCTGATTCACTATGTCTCGCTCTAGCACTCATAGCTTTACCGGGGAGTCCGTGTAGAGTCCTGTAATTTACACGTGTTAAGCGTGGCCGTAAGCTGTACATAAAAATTACTAAGAAAATAACTCGTGGTATCAAACTATGTGCATTAACCGATAAACAATACCAACTGAGGCACTCCCTCTCGTAACACGCTACACATACAATGCCCGTTAATAAGTAACTATTAATACGAATTATGTAATAACACGCCTAGCACAAATTAATTATTTTAAGCTGGGCTAAAAATATAACAAACCATCCGGATGAAAAATGTTATTTAAATGGTACGTCAATTTCCATTCAGAGAGAACGGAGGAAACGGTTCTTGTACCATCAACCGCTTCCCAAATGGAAACTTGAGTCCCCAGTGAGGTATCGTGCAGCGGTTTATTTTGCGTTACTAAGGCAACAAGTTAAAACTAATTAAAAATGATGCAACATGGTTTTCTGTTGGCTGTTTTGGAAGAAGACGAGGGCTATTTTGAGTCACTGGAATCCGCAGACGACGTTTATCTATTAGCTGTTGTGTCTACTTTTATGAAACGAAGTCTTAATGGAAGTGCCGGTTATTTTGAGAAGACTGTACAGGCATATTTTGGTGATGAATTTGCTGTTGGGAAAACAAGGTAAGGATTTTTTCTTTTAATGTCGTTTCTTTTTTATGAAGGAACGAACTTGCACTTTCTCTCAAGTAATATCTGAAAGTTTCTGAATAATAAATTTACCAAAAAAGCTAAAATTCTGAAGAAACATCGCTAGAATGTCTGTAAGTAATCGATAGGTGTTTGCTCATATTGCCTGAACATCTTTGGCGGTAGAACGATCAAGTCCAAGTTACAAGCCATCTTTTTATTATAAATTATTTCTTAAGGTTTTGGCTAAGAGCGTCGTTGCCTTTTTTCTCTAGCGACATCTTACATGTAAGAGTTTCAGAAAACTGTGATCACGGATATGGCAGAAATTACACCAGGTACTAGAAAGCGCTCAACTGTCTCAATGCAAAAACCTAGCTGGGATAAGTGTCTCTGTCATGTGAAAGAAAATGACTCATTAACTTCATCCACTGAAAAAAGCTGGGAAAAGTTTGCAAGCTGCTCGACCAGGAGAAAGGATGCATTTTGGATGATAATGAAGGACTACTGGAAAGAAGGGCCGAAGGAAGGATATCATCGACAATGCTACCAAGAATATACAGACATCAACAAAGTGATGAAGGCGGAACAAAAACAACACAGTGTCAGAAAGGATAGAGATGAAGAGAATGTTGAGCAGTGCGATGATATTGAGCCTCCGCCTAGGAGGGTCTGCAGGTCACAACTTGAAAAATTTGACATTGGTAAATGTGCAGTTTGCCAGAAAGACACGATCCGGGGTTCTAAAAGCAAAGGAGAGAACCAAGAACAAGAGAACCACTTACATTAAACATGAGTGAGTTTGGTAGTGTCACTTGCATAAAAGCAGCTCAGATTCGGAATGACAGCCGCATGCTATTGCAAATTGATGGACAAGACACTATAGCCATGGAGATCAAATAACATTGATCATGGTTCACCCAAAGCATCTGGCTAAGCTAGAGGAGCAGACTTGCCAAGAAGAAGATGGTGGAACAGAGGGTTATAACGAAGTATTTGGAAAAATCAACAAATTTGTTGAAAAGGAAGTTTTAACGGCTGAAAAAGTCATTTCAGTGTCAGTTCTAGTTGAGAAATACAATTCTTTCCTCACAGAAGAAGAAATAGCTAGATGTAATGACCTACAGGTCCTCCAAGCTGAAGAACAGACTCATGCGATGTTTTGGAGAACGCTTGTCCTTCCATCGGCCATCAAACCGAAACCAATCAGAGATAGTCTATGGTTTTCACGTTAAAACAGGTGAAGTTGTAGAAACTGTGTTTATGACTTCTGTTTCTGATGATGGAGAGCAAATGGCAGACAATGACAGTGAGGCAAATTTATCAAACGCACAAGAAGACGAAAGCCGGCAGGTTTACCATACGGCTAAAAAATCGATCTGTTACCTGCATCTCTACTGATGTACTTCAATATCATTCGGGACCTCATCAGGGACCTGGTACACTTGCGCTTGATGTCACGATTACGAAACAAACAATATCGTAAATACTCTTTGTCTTTGGCCATCGTAGCTTAACAAGAAATAACACACAAAATGCGGTGATAAACATGACAATAAAACGCATTGTTGGAAAACAAAAATAAAACTATATCTTTTAACTTGACGTTTCGTATGTTTCGACATACATCTTCAGAAGTGACCGTTAGGAATTAAAGTAGCAACTAAATTTGAAATTTAAGATAAGTAACTAATTAACAATAACCTTGACAGAAGCTAAAAATAATTTGCATATAAAAGATGCAAACTAATAGAGATACAACTTTTCTCTGCTTACATTTTCATTTAAGGTAGGTTTCAATTCTCTAATTAGTAGAGTCTCCTTTATCTTGCAATGAGTATCTGACCGACCTTTTGCCAATATCTCAAAGTGGTCCCATTTTAAGTTGTGACCAGTTGACGTAACGTGGTTTGCGATAGCAGATGCATGACAGCTACTCGTGATCGCTTTAAAATGTTCAGTTTTTCTGTCATGCAATCTGCGTTTTGTTTTTCCAATGTAGAAATCCTGGCAGTCCCAACAACTAGCCTTTTAAACAACTTTTGACATTTGGGAACGGTTAATTCTATCGTTGTAGGGAAAAAGAGACTTAATGCGATGAGCGCTTTGCAAAATAACCTTAAGATCAATGCAGCCATAAAATTTACTAATGCAGGTCTTCAGCTGTTTGGTAATAATTTTGCTTTGAACTCTTAAATAAGGTAGAACTAAGATTATTTCCTTTTTGGCGACTGTGGTGGTTGGACTGTTTTGTTGCCTGTTCAGAACATCATTAACGTTGTAATAGACAACAACAGCAGGGTAACCGTTTTGTAACAACAACTTCCTCAGTTCATTTAAACAAGACCGCAAAAGAGAAGGTGACGAAACAGATGCGGAACCTGAACGAAAAGTGAAAAAAACTGAACATTTTAAAGTGATCACGAGTAGCTGTCATGCATCCGCTATCGCAGACCACGTTACGTCAACTGGTCACAACTTAAAATGGGACCTCTTTGAGATATTAGCAAAAGGTCGGTCAGATACTCATTGCAAGATAAAGGAGACTCTACTAATTAGAGAATTGAAACCTACCTTAAATGAAAATGTAAGCAGCGAAAAGCTGTATCTCTATTAGTTTGCATCTTTTATATGCAAATTATTTTTAGCTTCTGTCAAGGTTATTGTTAATTAGTTACTTATCTTCAATTTAAAATTTAGTTGTTACTTTAATTCCTAACGGTCACTTCTGAAGATGTATGTCGAAACATACGAAACGTCAAGTTAAACGATATAGTTTTATTTTTGTTTTCCAACAATGCGTTTTATTGTCATGTTTATCACCGCAGTTTGTGTGTTATTTCTTGTTACGAAACAAACATCCCCAGAAATAGCATCATGTGCACAAGTCATCTACTTTAGCTGGCTACTCTGTAGAATGCCGATGGAAGACACCCTATTTTCATTAGCAGACAGTGAAAGGCAGGTAATACCAGCATGGAAAAGCTTCAACATGTTACTGCGTGAGGACAATGTTCGACGTGAGTGCTCGATTGGCTATTGTCAACTTATTGAAGCCAGTCCCACAGAGCTTCCCACAGTCTACACAGTGCTGCAGAGATCTTTATAAATGGGCCACCAACTCGGGCAACGTGATGTTATTGCTGTTTTCGATCCAGCCGCGATTTACGCAAAGGCCCTAGAGGTGCTGTGGCAGAACAAGGATCAGTTTCAGCAAGTGGTACTACGGATTGGATCTTTTCACACCATCTGCGCCTTCCTTGCTGCCATTGGTAAGAGATTTGCAGATACTGCTCTTGCAGATGTTTTGATGGAAAGTGGTACTGTTGGCTCAGGATATTGAAGGTCGTCACTACAACCGAGCTGTACGTACGCATAAGGTATACATAACTTTAAAAAATGTCTTTATAGCTCTTAAGTGAATAAAATAAGCCCGGAGAGGGGAATCTCATATGAAAGGGGCGGGGAAGTTTGTCGGAAATTTTAAATTAAACCCCTAAAGGAGACTAATCTGGGCGTGACCCAAGCTTTTTTCGACACCTAAAAAGAGATCATATTATATACATATTTTTATACTTTTTCGCGTGCAACCCTCAAGGAGACCTTCGCGGCTAAATATAATGGCGTTTCGCCCAGAACACCCTAAGTGAGACCAAAATCCTAAATTTACAGCCCCAAGCGAGACGACGAGCATCCCCGCTCCTTTCATATACGAGTCCCCTCCCCCCGGGAAATTAAGTATGACTGCTACAGGTTCATAACACTTTGAATCATTTTATCTATGCTGCCAAAATTCATAATACACACATGTATATATTGAATTTTTGTGTCATTTTAGATTGTGTTTGAGGCAATGCACCAACACCATTAGTTGGGTTTCAAGTCATGGCTGCAGCATCATGACCATCAAGTCAATGTTGTGACACTTGTCAGTGTCATAGAGGACATCTGGAGGAAGTTTACTACAGAGAAATGTACCAGTCTTCTTTCCATGCCAGATTTCTAAATAATCTTCGATTTCTACAAGGAATTCTGCAAAAAAGACAATGGTCCGCTGAAAGTGTTTTGGAACAGTTATCTGGAGATGGTGGAAGTTCTGATGAATTTTGTGCGAGCAACAAGGGAGGGGAACTGAGTCCTCCACCTGGAGTGCACCAAGGATATGCTACCCTGGTTAATTTCACCTATGACCATACCAATCTGATTACGCTCGTTACCTTCCAGTATATTTGGCCCATATGATCTTGCTGCCAGAAACACACCCAGATGCACATACCCACCTTGTGAATGGGGATTTTGGAGTCCAGAGAATAATGCAATGTCATGCAATCTGCGTTTTGTTTTTCCAATGTAGAAATCCTGGCAGTCCCAACAACTAGCCTTATAAACAACTTTTGACATTTGGGAACGGTTAATTCTATCTTTGTAGGGAAAAAGAGACTTAATGCGATGAGCGCTTTGCAAAATAACCTTAAGATCAATGCAGCCATAAAATTTACTAATGCCGGTCTTCAGCTGTTTGGTAATAATTTTGCTTTGAACTCTTAAATAAGGTAGAACTAAGATTATTTCCTTTTTGGCGACTGTGGTGGTTGGACTGTTTTGTTGCCTATTCAGAACATCATTAACGTTGTAATAGACAACAACAGCAGGGTAACCGTTTTGTAACAACAACTTCCTCAGTTCATTTAAACAAGACCGCAAAAGAGAAGGTGACGAAACAGATGCGGAACCTGAACGAAAAGTGAAAAAAACTGAACATTTTAAAGCTCATGGATTTGCTCATGGATTTGCAGAGATGCCTGTAGACCAAACTATTGAACAGACACTAAACAGAAGCACTAAGACAAAGGGTGGAATACTTGGGTTCAGCCTGAGGAAAGGTGCTGTTCAGCGATGGACGATTACTGCTCATTCCCGTGCTGCTAGTGTAGACAAGTACCGGAAAATGACTGCAGGTGTTCGAGAAACCCAACGCAGACTTCATAAGGAGACAGGCTCAGCTCGCATGAAAAGAGATGAGGAAGATGTCAAGAAAGTGATCCGAAGTAATCAGAAACTGGCGCAATCCATTTGAACAATCCGAGGAACTTCTTAGCATCAGCTCTGGGTATGTTGCCAGCGAAAGTATGAAGCAAGACCTGTTGCTAGCAAAGGATTAGCAGCATTTGCGGCATTCGTAGAGGAGAGACTAGCTACAAATTCAACAGGATTCTTTCAAACACTCCCCAAACTGAAACTAGGAAGTTTCCGTTCCGTTTCCGTGTAACAGGAGGTGCAAGGAATGTCATAATCAGACCAGACAGGAACTTATTTGTTCGCCTACTAGTCATTGGACAAAGCCGCCAGATAGACCTTAGAGATCTGCTATGGTACTCTCCCATGGTCTTTGGCTTCATCCGATGGTTCCTTAGCCAAGACCAACAAAGCCGTTCTATCTAAGCTACTCGAAGATGGAGTAGAATACCTGCCGAGTCTACCTGATTAACACAACAGCTGTCATAATAGATGCCATGGCGATGCTGCAGGCGGTTGTTAGGGTGCCTGATAGATTTTCTGAGCTGGCATAAATGATGATAGTCAGAATTCTGACAGAGGCTGGAGAGGCAGCAAGAATTGACTTTGTAGGAGATCAATAGAGCGTTTTCAGTCACGCAAGTAAGAAAATAAAATCATCAACCATTCAATAGATAAGGTCAAAAAATAGTGATATTATAGGAGAGTAATAGAATAACAGCATGCCAAAGTCTCAGGGCCGTGCGATATCCCGTACTCGAGTTATTCGGCAAAATGTACTACTCAAAGTTATAGTGTGTTGTATGGAAAAGCCATCTTGGCGTCCGGCTCTGAGGGACGCCAAGATGGCGGCCGGAAACGAGTTAAAACACATGTTTCTTACTTTAGCTATCTCAAAGGCTTTGTTCTCTCTGTTGAGCTATCGAGTCCTCCGATACAGATGTAGAAGTGCTAGCTTGCTATTACCAAGCTGTCATTCCCGCCGAAATAATTACTGATCGTCATCCAAACCCACTGTTTCTGCTGCATTATATCACCGAATGCAGAGTGAAAATAATGCAAACTAAGTGTGTTAGAAAAACGGAGGCGATCTTTTTTGGTAGCAGGGAAATTATCAGGGGTAATGTTAACACGTGCTAAATCGGCACGCAGCATTATTAAAACTAAAACACACTGCATTATATCCAATAATGCTGCGAGCCTCAGTAATTATTTATTAAATAACTAAATGTTGATCAGTGACAATAGAAGCATTGTTTGCATCCCTCGGGTATGCAAAAAACTTGGTCAAGAGATATGATAAGTACTTCCGGGCCTGCATACGGGTTGTGAACGTGTAAGTGCTTTTGCCACCAAAGGGAAGAAGAAATCACTTGATGTTATACAGGTGAATCCTGCACTCAGGCGAGTTGTTGGCAGTTTTGGTGAGATCATCCCTACTAGAGAAGAAGATTTAAACAACTTAGAACAGTTTGTTTGTACCTTATACCACGATCATAGGTGCAACAGTGTAAACATACAAGAGCAAATCACTGCAGTCACACCAGCTTCCCCCAACAAAAGCAGCTATTGCAAACCACCTCAGACGTGTTAACTACCAGGCTTTTCTCTGGAAGCATGCGCTAGAAACGCAAATGGCACAGGCACCCGATGACCAGGGTTGGCAGCTGAAAGAGGGCCAGCTGGAGGTCTACTGGACTAACCAGCCACCTGCCCCAGATGCTGTGATGGAACTTGTATGCTGCAGCTGCAAAGGATTGTGTCAAATTCGACGCTGCTCTTGTGTTGGCAATAGTCTTCCCTGCGCTGAGGCATGCAAATGCCAGGACAACTGCACAAATTGCTTTAGCGAGGAAGATAGTGAAGATGATGATAGTGATGGTGATTCTGGTGATGATGAAAATGACAGTTAACTTAGGATTTGTTGATGCCAATTAGCACGCTGTCACACCAACACACTTCATTTTACAACAGGGAAAGACGTTCAGTTTCATGGATATTATCATGAGATGAACTCTGTTATTGAATGTCCTCTCAAAACAGTTTACTTTTCAACAAAGATATTGATATGAAGGGTTTATAACGAACTTCTTCCCCACCCACCCCTCCCCCTGCAAAATTTCTATTTGGCTACAAGGGCAGTATTTCCTCAATAATTCTGAAACGTTCCAGCTTAGGAGGGACAGGTTTTGCTTCTTGTCGCTTCCTTTTTTTTCAAAATTACACTCACCAGTACAATTTGAATAGTGAAAGTGAGAAATGCAACCTTAATTCACTATTTGGACGCTGCGCCATGGAGGCTACAGAAAATACATGTGATAAGTGCTATTCGTACAATATGATGTGGCTAGAACTTCTGCCAAGTTTGTTGAAAAAGTGTTATATTTTCATAGATGTTAATCTTTTTATAGTTCTTGCAGTTTTAGTGGGTGCAACCTGACCCGACCCCACCCCCTTAGAAACAGATGTTTTTCGCTTTAAGGCACAAGTTACATAAAAAGTAACAAGTGGATTATCAAACTATAGACAATAACCTTTAATCTGATATTCCATTCATCATGTCGTATGGTGGATGCTAGCAAAATCCATTTCTAGCCACATTTCAGGATTTGGCTCATGGACTCATGCTTTCCCGGAAAATTTTAAAATTTACAGTCTCTGAAATCGCTGGAAATGCCTCTAATTGTAATAATCACCAGAAAATATCTCATTTTTGTCTCCATGTTTTTAGGTTTTTTTAACACAACAATGAATGGATGAAATAAGTTTCCACAGATTCCTCTTGTAAAAACATTTTCTTTTTTTTTTCCAAAACTTGGAAAAAAAATTATTGTGGCGGCTAAAGCCCTCCAGCTACTTCTGCTCAGCGGTCCCTGCATTTCAATGCAAAGTTGAGAGAGGCGGCTAAACGATCAAACATGTCTTCCAACACGATATTGGATGAAGTGTTTGATCGTTTACGTAAAGCTTGTGGGATGTGGCTGGAGTGACAAGGATACTTCACAAATTAATGTGATCAAGTAAGCTGAAGCCACTCAAAAGGCACTAAGGCCACAAGGTAGCGGGCATTACCCCTTAAATCTACCAAAGCAAAGATTGAGCCCAAGCATTAGCATTAGCATTGTTTTATTGATATGTGGGTACTTGAGCCCGAGTATTACCTATGCCATGCTGATGAGGCCTAACAAGGCCGAAACAGCTGTCCATGGCTGCTAATGCTTGGGCTCAATCTTTGCTTTGGTAGATTTAAGGGGTAATGCCCGCTACCTTGTGGCCTTAGTGCCTTTTGAGTGGCTTCAGCTTACTTGATCACATTAATTTGTGAAGTATCCTTGTCACTCCAGCCACATCCCACAAGCTTTACGTTTTCATTGCTTGTTTTATTGATATGTGGGTACTTGAGCCCGAGTATTACCTATGCCATGCTGATGAGGCCTAACAAGGCCGAAACAGCTGTCCATGGCTGCTAATGCTTGGGCTCAATCTTTGCTTTGGTAGATTTAAGGGGTAATGCCCGCTACCTTGTGGCCTTAGTGCCTTTTGAGTGGCTTCAGCTTACTTGATCACATTAATTTGTGAAGTATCCTTGTTTGATCGTTTAGCCTGGCCTTATGCGTAATTTTACGAGGACAAAGTTTTTGGTTAACGCTGTTGAGGCACCGACGTCGAAAAACACTGAAAACAGTCAGCCAAGCGGAGTAAAAACACTCGTTCGCTTGCAAGCAAAACAAAGAAGCAAACAAACAGTTCAACTACTTCTTTGCTTACAAAACGAATAGAGATGATTGTTATTTATATCCAGTCGAGAGAAAACTACAAATTTCATTCCTGAACAAAAGTAACAACAATTAAACCAAATGTTAAGCTTCAATTTATTTAATTCAGTCACCTGTGTTGTAGAGGTTGGTACCACTTGAAAATACGAATGCAATTTAGTTAAAACACGCATCTGGAGAAAAGCAAACGGTTTGTCCAAAGAAAGAACTTCTCCTACTAACTTTGAGCTACTCGTTCCTGCCATCAATGCCGGTGAACTGTTAAGTGACCTTTCTCTGGTGAGCTGCGAGATGCCGCGGTAAAGTGAAAGCCCTTGAAGCGTTGAATCATTTTGTTTCTGAACCACACAATCCGGGCGTCGATTACGCAAGTCGATCAAGTCGAAGTTTTAAGCCTTTTCTGAGACAAATATTTTGCTCTTCCCTGCTATCACTTGAAAATTCATCTTCCGGAATACCTGTTAACTAGTTCTTGATTTGTATGCCTTTTTACGCGAATTAAGAGACAAACTTCGAAGATGAAGTTGTTTTGGTCAAAATGAAGAAACCAACTGAATGTGAAATTACGAGCCACAGAAAGCGCGAGGAAAATTAAGCCTCGTTTAGGTTTAGGTGTCTCGTTTTGGTTAAGTTAACCGGGTTTGAGCCTGCGAACCAATAAAAAACCAGTACTTGGTCAGCGGTCAACTTCAAAAAACAGCTGACCTCGATGAGCTCTAAACTTGAGCCCGCGATATGGTCACAACCTTGTTTTGACAGCTGTCAATTGGCCATGATACGGACGTCCTATATCAAAGATGTACGCTGCAAACTAGCTGATCAGCTGGAGTATGGACGCCATTTTGGCCGCCATTTTGGAGTAATAATGGTAATAGGACAAAGTGGAATACAATTCGTATAGGTAATCGCATGATTTCGGGTGCAGTTTGGAACAAATACGAACCCGTCATTTTTTTTCAAAGACTAACAAAATGTGCAATTTGTGGTCTTTGAAAAAATTTACAAGTGCTTATTTGTTCCAAATTGCACGAGAAAAATCATGTGATTTCTTATTAATAATATAAATGAAAAAATTGCGAGATAGCCTGTCATAAATTTTGCAGAAGCAACACACGTTATTCATCACGCGTTCGTCAAAACAACAGTTTTGTCAATGTTTTTAAAAAAATTTTAAGCCACTAAAACCGGCTAAACAGTTTACGCTATAGCTGTCAGGCCACTCAAGTGTCTATCAAGTGCATAATCATTACCTTCAGTGTTTCTGGTTCATAATCTTGGCCTTGTCTATTTTTATTATCTCGGTGTAAATAATTTTTAATTTCGTCGGTAATTCCCTTTTCTAGACATCACTTCTCCAAACACAGCCATAAAAACAGTGCTTTTCGCGTTGTTATCGTTTTCAGATCTGTTTTTCATCTCTTTTCTTGTTGCGGTTGCCAAAAAAACCTGCTCTAAACGGCAGACATTATTTTCGCTCGCAGCGCATCGATGTACCTGAACTATTGCGCCAGTGCATTCAGAGACCGCGTTTGATTGGCTCAATTTCAGCGCCTTTGTTACCCTAATCCTAGCCAAAATTAAAAATCTTAGGCTTAGGCAAAACCATTGGAATTCTCTTTGTTTAGCAGATCCCCAAAGCTGAAATCCAAGCCAAACTTTAAGCAAAACATATGTTACGGGCCAATTCCAATCAACTAACCCTTACCAATCCGCTAGCCAAAATTGAAAGTTTCAGGGTTAGGAAAAACCATTGGAACTCCCCATGTTTAGGAGATCCCCAGCGCTAAACTCGAAGCCAAAGATTTTACAAAACATATTTTAATGGGCAAAAAATTCCATCAACTAACCCTTACCCTTACCCTTACCCTTACCAAGCCAAAATTAAAAATGTTAGGGTTAGGAAAAATCATTGGAATTCACCACGTTTATGTGATCCCCAGAACTGAAATCGAAGCCAAACTTTAAACAAACCATATGTTAGGAGCCAAACAAATTCCTTCAACTAACTATTACCGTTAATTACAATAGCAAAAATTAGGGTTAGGCAAAACCATCGGAATTCCCCTTTTTTAGGAGATGCCAAAAGCTGAAATAGAAGCCAAACCTTAACCAAAACATATGTTAAGCGCGGAAACAATTCCATCAACTAAATGTTACCCTACTCCTAGTTAAAATAAAAAAAAATCTTAGGGTTACTCAAAACCATTGCAATTCCCCATGTTTATGATCCCAATGCTGATATCGAACCCAAACGTTAAGCGCGGAAACAATTCCATCAACTTAATGTTACACTACTCCTAGTGAAAATAAAAAATCTTAGGGTTACTCAAAACCATTGCAGTTCCCCATGGTTATGATCCCAATGCTGATATCGAACCCAAAAGTTAAGTAAAACATAAAAAACACTCCATCAACTAACTCTTAAAGTAACCACAGCCAAAACTGCAAATCTCTAGAAGAGCATAGGGTTAGACAAAACTATTTGAATTCCCCATATTTAGGAGATCCCCAAAGCTGAAATCAAAGCCAAACACTAAGCAAAACATGCGCAAAGGGTAAAACAAATACAACAACTAACCCCAACCCTAACCACAGCAGAAATTGCAAATCTCTAGAAAACCTTAAGGCTCGACAAAACTTTTAGAAATCCCCATCTTTAAAACTTTACCAAACTTGAACTTAACGCTTACAATTAAGCAAAACATACACAAATGGTCAAAAACATTACCACAACTAACTCAAACCCTCACCACAGCCAAAATTGCAAATCTCTAGAAAAGCTTAGTGTCAGACAAAAACTAATGGAATTCCCCCTATGTAAGAGAAACCCAATGCTGAAATCAAAGAAAAAGAATAAACAAAACATGCGTAAAAGGTCAAATAAATTACCGCAATTAACCCCAACCTTCACCACAGCCAAAATCTCAAATCTTTATAAACGCTTAAGGTTAGACAAAACTATTGCCATTCCCCATCTTTGGGAGATCCTCAAAGCTGGAATTAAAGGCTAACATTAAGCAAAACATACGCAAAGGGTCACAAACATTCCCCCAACTAACCCTAGCCCTCATCACAGACAAAAACGAAACATTTTAGAAAAGGTTAAGGTTAGACGAAACTATTGCAATTACCCGTATTTAGGAGACTCCCAAAGCTGAAATTAAAGGCTAACATTAAGAAACGTACGTAAAGGGCCAAACAAATTACCCCAACTAACCCTAGCCCTCACCACAACGAAAAAGGCAAATCTTTAGAAAAGCTTAGGGTTAGACAAAGCTATTGGAATTCCCCATATTTAAGAGATCCCCAAAGCTGAAATTAAAGGCTAACATTAAGCAAAACGTACGCAAAGAGCTAAAAACATTACCCCAACTAACGCTAGCCCTCACCACAAGCAAAATCGCAAATCTTTAGAAAACCTGAGGGTTAGACAAAACTATTAGTGTTCCCCATATTCAGAATATCCCCAAAGCTGGAATTAAAGGCTAACATTAAGGAAAAAGTGCGCAAAGGGTCACAAACATTACCCCAACTAACCCTAGCGCTCACAACAGCCAAAAATGCAAATCTTTAGAAGAGCTTTTGGGTTACGCAAAACTATTGGAATTCCCCATATTTACGAGATCCCCTAAGCTGAAATTAAAGGCTAGCATTATTCAAGACATACGCAAAGGGTCAAAAACATTACCCCAACTAACCTTAACCCTCACCACAGCGGAAAACACGAATCTTTAGAAAAGCTTAGGGTTAGACAAAACTATTGGATTTCCCCATATTTAGGAGATCCTCATCGCTCAAATTAAAGGCTAACATTAAGCAAAAAATACGCAAAGGGTCAAAAACATTAACCATACTAACCCTTGCCTTCACCACAGCAAAAAACGCAAATCTTAATGTTACACTACTCCTAGTTAAAATAAAAAATCTTAGGGTTACTCAAAACCATTGCAGTTCCCCATGGTTATGATCCCAATGCTGATATCGAACCCAAAAGTTAAGTAAAACATAAAAAACACTCCATCAACTAACTCTTAAAGTAACCACAGCCAAAACTGCAAATCTCTAGAAGAGCATAGGGTTAGACAAAACTATTGAAATTCCCCATATTTAGGAGATCCCCAAAGCTGAAATTATAGGCTAACATTAAGCAAAACATACACAAAGGTCACCACATTACCCCAACCAACCCCAGCCTTCAACACAGCTAAAATCGGAAATCTTTAGAAAAGCTTAGGGTTAGACAAAACTATTGGAATTCACTATATTTAGGAGATCCCCAAAGCTGAAATTATAGGCTAACATTAAGCAAAACATACACAAAGGTCAAAACATTACCCCAACCAACCCTAGCCCTCAACACAGCCAAAATCGGAAATCTTTAGAAAAGCTTAGGGTTAGACAAAACTATTGGTATTTCCCACGGTCAGGAGATCCCCAAAGCTCGTATTAAAGACTAACATTAATCAAAACATACGCAAAGGGTCAAAACATTACCCCCAACTAACCCTGGCCCTCAACCCAGCAAAAATTGCAAATCTTTACAAAAGCTTATGGTTAGACAAAACTATTGGTATTCCCCATAGTTAGGAGATCCCCAAAGCTGGAATTAAAGGCTAACATTAACAAAACATACGGAAAGAGTTGAAAACATTACCCCAACTAACGCTAGTCCTCACCACAGCAAAAAACGCAAATCTTTCGAAAAGCTTAGGGTAAGACAACATTATTGGAATTCCACACATTTACGAGATCCCCAAAGCTGAAATTAAAGGCTAAGTCTAAGCAAAGCAAACGGAAAGGGTCAAAACATTGCCCCAAGTACCCTAGACCTCACCACAGCTAAAAATGAATATCTTTAGCAAAGCTTAGGGTTAGGAAAAACTATTGGAATTCCCCATATTTAGAAGATCCCCAAAGTTTAAATTAAATGCTAAAATAAAGCAAAACACACTCAAAAGGTCAAAAACATTACCCCAACTAACCCTAGCCCTTACCACAGCCAAAAACGGAAATCTGTAAAAAAGTTTAGGGTTAGAAAAAGCTATCCGAAATCCCCATATTTAGGAGATCCCCAAAGCTGAAATTTAATGCTACCATTTAGTAAAACATACACAAAAGGTCAAGAACATTCTCCCAACTAACCCTAGCCTTCACCACAGAAAAAAACGCAAATCTTTAGAAAAACTTAGCGTTAGGAAAAACTATTGGAATTCCCCATATTTAGGAGATCCCCAAAGTTTAAATTAAATGCTAAAATAAAGGAAAACATACTTAAAAGGTCAAAAACATTAAACCAACTAACCCTAGCCCTTACCACAGCCAAAAACGGGAATCTGTAAAAACGTTTAGGGTTAGAAAAAGCTATCAGCCGAAATCCCCATATTTAGGAGATCCCCAAAGCTGAAATTTAATGCTAACATTAAGCAAAACGTACACAAAAGGTCAAGAACATTCTCCCAACTAACCCTAGCCCTCACCACGGCCAAAAACGCAAATCTCTAGAAAAGCTTAGGATTAGACAAAAATATTGGAATTCCCCATATTTACGCGATCCCCAAAGCTCAAATTAAAGGCTAACATTAAGCAAAACAAACGCAAACGATCAAAAACATTACCGCAAGTAACCCTTGCCCTCACAACAGCGAAACACGCAAATCTTTAAAAAAGCTGAGGGTTACACCAAACTTTTGGAATTCCCCATATTTAGGGGATCCCCAAAGCTCAAATTAAAGGCTGACATTGAGCAAAACATACGCAAACGGTCAAAATCATTACCCAACTAACCCTAGCCCTCACACAGCCAAAAATACAAATCTATAGAAAAGCTAAGGATTAGACAAACCTATAGGAATTCCCCATATTTAGGAGATTCCCAAAGCTAAAATTAACGGCTAGAATTAAGAAAAACATACCCAAAGGGTCAAACATTACCCCCACTAACCCAAACTTTCACCACTGTCAAAAATTCAAAACTTTAGAAAAACGTAGGGTTAGACAAAACTATTGGAATTCCCCATATTTAGTAAATCTCCAAAGCTGAAATTAAAACCTAAAATTAAGCACAATATACACAAAGGGTCAAAAACATTTCCCCAACTAACCCTAACCCTCACCACCGCCAAAAACGCAAATCTTTAGAAATGCTTAGGGTTAGACCAAACTATTAGAATTCCCCATATTTCGGAGATCCCCCAAGTTAAAATAAAAGGCTAACATTAAGCAAAACATACGCAAAAGGTCAATAAAATTACCCCAACTTACCCTAGCCCTCACCACAGCCCTAATCGCAGATCTTTAAAACAGCTTAGGGTTAGACAAAACTAGTTGTATTCTCCATCTTTAGGAGTCCCTCAAAGCTAAAATTCAAGGCCAACATTAAGCAAAACATACGCAAAGGGTCACAACATTACCCCAACGAACCCCAACCCTCACCAGCACCAGAAATACAAATCTTTAGAAAACCTTAGGGTAAGACAAAACTATTGGAATTTTCCCATATTTAGGAGATCTCAAAAGCTGAAAATGCAAAAAATGCAAATCTATAGAAAAGCTGAGTGTTAGACAAAACTATTGCAATTCCGCATATTTAGGAGATCCCGAAAGCTGGAATTAAAGGCTAACATTAAAGAAAACATACGCAAAGGGTCAAAAACATTGCTGCAACTAACCCTAGCCCTCACGACAGCCAAAATCGCAAATCTTTAAAAAAGCTTAAGGTTAGAAAAAACTATTGGTATTCCCCATGTTTAGGAAATACCCAAAGCTGGAATTAAGGGCTAACAAAAAGAAAATCATACGCAAAGGGTCAAAACCATTACCCCAACTAACTCTAGCCCTCACCACAGCCAAAAACGCAAATCTTTACAAAAGCTTAGTGTTAGACAAAACTATCGGAATTCCCCATATTTAGGAGATCCGCAAAGTTGACATTAAACGCTAACATTAAATAATTAATCAAAACATACGCAAACGGTCAAAAACATTACACCACCTAATCCTAGCCCTCACAACAGGAAAACACGCAAATCTTTAGAAAAGCTTGGGGTTAGACAAAACTATTGGAGTTCTTCATATTTAGGAGAACCCCAAAGCTCAAATTAAAGGCAAATATTAAGCAAAACGTACGCAAAGGGTCACAACATTACCCCAACTAGCCCCAACCCTCACCACCGCCAAAATTGCAAATCTTTAACAAAACTTAGGGTTCGAAAAAACTACTGGAATTCCCCATATTTAGGGAGATCCCCCAAGCTCAAATTAAAGGCTAACATTAAGCAACCCGTAAGCAAAGGGTTAAAAAAATTCCTTAACTAACCCTAGCACTCACCACAGCTAAAAATGCAAATATATAGAAAAGTTTAGGGTTAGACTAGACTATTGGTATTCCACATCTTTAGGAGATCCCCAAAGCTGAAATTAAATACTAACATTAAGGAAAACATACGCAAAGAGTCACAACATTACCCCATCTAACCTCAACCCTCACCACCACCACCACAAATGCAAATCATTAGAAAACCTTAGGGTTAGACAAAACTATTGAAATTTCCCATATTTAGGAGATCCCCAAAGCTCACATTAAGGGGGGACTAACTTAACTACAGACTTAGCGTTGTTGCCAAGGGATTTTTACGGACTGTATTTGTAAAACACGGTTTTTCGGTGTTTTTGCCACTATATTGATGAAACATGCGAAGAGGTGAACATGTAAAATTTATGAATTGTTATTGCGCATGCGCGACTTGCATCAGGCCCCAACCGCGCTTTAGAAAGAAAAATCCCTAAAACTTGGAGAAAATGGTGTGAAGTTCCGATTTTTTTTGTCAGTCGGAGATATTCCAGCCTTCTTTACAAGCCTACGTAAGCAATTGTTGTTAACGTACATAACTTTAATGATAATGACGAAATGGTATGAATTTGCGTGCTTATGACGTCATAAATCTCACAAAAACGCTAATTTCCAAAAATCGATACGTAGAGTTTTGCACCTTGGCGATCGTTAACCATTGGCACCATTTTCGATATCCAGAAGTGTACGCCACTCGAGTTTTAGGCCTTTTTCTGTTCTGGTCACGTGACTTACCAAATATGGTTGTGATTCGAAAATCTTGTAAACCTTTTTGATTGTAAAAACATAGCCAGGCAGCTTGCCTGTGCAAGTTATGGTTTCCAAGATATGAGGGTTGGCAACTTTCCATAGCAACAATGTTAGCTAATTTTGTGGTTAAGTTAGTCCCCCCTTAAAGGCTAACATTAATCAAAAGATACGCAAACGGTCAAAAACATTACACCAACTAATCCTAGCACTCACAACAGCAAAACGCGCAAATCTTTAGAAAAGCTTAGGGTTAGACAAAACTATTGGAATTCCCCATATTTAGGAGATCCCCAAAGCTGAAATTTAATGCTAACCTTAAGCAAAACATACGCAAAGGGTCAAAAACATTACCCCAACTCACCCTAGTCCTCACTACAGCCAAAAAAGCAAACCTTTAGAAAAGATTAGGGTTAGCCAAAACTATCGGAATTTCCCAAATTTAGGAGATCCCCAAAGCTCAAATTAAAGGCCAACATTGAGCAAAACATAAGCAAAGGGTCAAAATCATTACCTAATTAAGCCTAGCACTCACCACAGCCAAAAATGCAAATCTAAAGAAACGTTTCGGGTTAGACAAGACTATTGGAATTCCCCATATTTAGGACATCCCCAAACGTCATATTACGGCTAACATTAAGCAAAACATACGCAAAGGGTCACAACATTACCACATCTAACCCCAACCCTCACCACCACCAGAAATGCAAATCTTTAGGAAACCTTAGGGTTAGACAAAACTATTGGAATTCCCCATATTTAGGAGATCCTGAAAGCTGCTATTAAAGGCTAACATTAAGGAAAACATACGCAAAGGGTCAAAAAAATTGCCCCAACTAACTCTAGCCCTCACTAAAGCCGAAAAATACAAATCCTTAGAAAAGCTTAGGGCTAGACAAAACTATTGGAATTTCCCACATTAAGGAGATCGCGAAAGCTCAAATTAAAAGCTAACATTAAGCAAAAACTACGCAAATAGTGAAAAACATTACCCCGACTAACCCTAGCCCTCACCACAGCCAACATCGCAAATCTTTATAAAAGCTTAGGGTTAGACGAAACTGTTGGTATTCCCCATGTTTAGGAGATCCCCAAAGCTGGAATTACAGGCTAACAATAAGCAAAACATACGCAAAGGGTCAAAAACATTACCCCAACTAACCCTAGCCCTCACCACAGCCTAAAACGCAAATCTTTAGAAAAGCTTAGTGGTAGACAAAACTATTGGAATTCCCCATATTTAGGAGATCCCGAAAGCTGAAATTAAACGCTAACATTAATCAAAACGACGCAAAGGGTCAAAAACATTACCCCAACTAACCCTAGGCGTCACTACCACGAAAAACCGAAATCAAAAGCACTCCCAGAATCATGGAGGGCCTTGTTATATTCGGAAACCACATGTGCTATCAAATCCCAGATTCGGATTCTATGGATTTCTCAGAATTTACCTTCCACTCAAAGACCGGTGATATTAACCTGATTCAACTCACCAGTAAAAAGCTGTATTGGACTCTTGCAGAGGATATACGTGTACACCCCACTGCCAGACTAAAGTACAACTCTATATACAACGACCAAGATCTCAACTGGAATTCCACACAAAGTGACTTAAGATATAAGAACAAGAATTTTTCAATACAAATTGCTTAATCGCATTGTATATACCAACAAACTCTTATATAAAATAAAGTTATCGGACACTGCGTTGTGCACGTTTTGTGGTAAGTATGAAGAATCCCTCGAGCATTTGTTTTTACACTGTCAATTCAGCAAAAACTTTTGGATGCAAATTATTTCCTGGTTGAGTGAATTCAATTTTACAGTCATTGAGTTAAAGGATAGCGAGATCATGTTGGGTTGTGCACATGTCATCGGCTTCCCCGTGGGGTCGACCCCCGGGCCTACCAAGGAGATATGTGGGGGAATACAAGGAGATGGACGGGATTCTTTGCCCGAGGGTAGGGGAAAATCTTGACATTGTGCTACGATCAAAGATTAGAGGGTGGGGGAATTCACAAGTTTGAAAAGGATGTCACGGGAATTTTCAGCTGATAGACACCTAACCCAGAGGACTTTGTCTTGAGAGATTCCCCGACTCCCCGGGGAGATTCCTCAAGTTTGCTTGACTGATTTTACAATCCCCCTGGTTAGCCCAGGGGTCGACCCCACGGGGAAGCCGATGACATGTGCATTATACCAACGAAAGTCCACATTGGACTCTTGTTAATCATATCCTTATTACTGGTAAGCAAGTAATTTATTCAATTCGACTAAGAAAATCAAAGCCTCTATTATCTCAATTCATCGTTAAACTGAAACACATAGAATGCATTGAACATTGTATCGCTAAGAGGAGAGATAGGAAAAATTTTCACGAAGAAAAATGGAAAATCATAAGAAAATAATGTTTTATTAATTTATCCGGTGTAACTATACTTTGTATGCACTGTAGTGGCAAGCGCAGCCAATATTTCTGTAAGTAGGCTGAGTAATTTTTGTAATTTGTGGTGTAACAGTAGTTTAGGTATAAGTTCTGTAAGTAGGTTTATGTAGCTATAGTAGCGTAACTAAAACAGTAATGCAATGTAAAAAAAATCTTCGGACGTGTTTGGTAGCGTTCGGAAGTCTTCGAGAAATCGTCGGAAGTCGCCGGAACATTTTCAGAAATTCCGGTCATGAGGAGACGAAAATCTCACGTATTTGACTCAGAAAAAGTTGGCAGGTAAACGACTGACGGAGGCCATCGTCATTATCGGAGCAGTGATGTGCAGCACTACTTTTCCCGCGTACATGGTTTCAATTCCTTTGTGAGAAAATGTCACTGAAAGATCCAAAAGAAAACCGTGACACTTGCGTTACACAGTACGCATGATTATATAACAGCCCTCTTCAAAACAAATGGCCCTTTTTCGTCTGATCCCTTTATCCCGGACAAAGTTATAAAAAGCAAGTTCCTCCTCTTCTGTATATCTTTCGTCAGTCTTTTGTAGTATCTTGATGAAATTTGTTTTTTATTCGGCCTTTTTAATGATTGGATGATTTGATAATTGTATCTCAGCAAGATCAGGCACACTGGTAAGGTGTGCGCATTCCAATCAAACAGTCCAGCCAAATTACAAATATTGCACTACTTGAGCTCAAATGATCATTGAAACAAATATAACAAGCAAATCAAAATATAAAAACAACCTGTAACATCTTCCCTGGTCAAAAACATCAGTCTGACCTGTTGTTCGGCTTCAATTTTTGAGTGGAAATTCAGTTGTTTTGAAAATCAAGGGAATCCAAACGAAAATCATTCAAACAGTTCTTAACAAGCATGTCAAATTTTATTACAAATTTTATTACAATATTTGTCTTTATTATATAAACACCATTGAAATACCAGGTGAACTTTCATGCAAAAATTTTCATACATGAAAGTAACATTATCTTCATACATGAAAAGATCATTGTTGCTTTGGTTAACAAAGAAAAATAGAGGTCACGTGACCGGTCCTTTTAACACTATCCAGTGAAAGTCATGGTTGGTGGTAGTTTAAATCCAGGGTCAGAGTTAAGATTCTACAGTTAAAACAGTTTCTAGGCGGGGTGGGTAACTTAGCAGGGCCAGGCTTCATTTAACGTTACCTCCTGGGTTTGCAGTTGGCCAGGTCACGTGACAAGCCACAGTATCAAACTCAATTACCCTAGATGAGATGATCATCGACTTCTGACTGTCAGTAGTGGCTCCAACTCGACCTCTATTGTCTAGTTTTTAAAATCACCACCCCCTCAAGTTGGCTTTCATGCAACTTCAACCTTGAAGCTAAGTACTGGCCAGAAAGTAGTACCCTCCCCCCCAGATCTTGCAGCATATGGTTGTTTTCAAATAAAATAGCGTTGATATGTTACTAGCCTCAAAGCCTTTTGTTTAAGTAGCTGAGCAATAAAAAATATCAACATCAAAAAAAAAATGTTTTATTTAACCCATTGGCACCCGTGCCGGCCAAACCCAGCCGTAAAAAACTCCCATGCTTCAAAACATTGCAACTTTCTCAATCGCACGAATATTGCCTTAACTGTTAGTTGTGAGCACGAAATGGAATGCCCTTTAAATTTGGATATCCAATAAATGCAAGAAACGTTGCGATTTTTACCAAATATGGCCTTTTGAGTTTGGACAAGAATGAAACTGACCGTTTTTAACGTCAAAGAGAAACGACAAAAATGCCCCTTTTTGCCTTCATGTTTTTTAAAGAAATCATCGCCGAAAAACCAAACCTCAACCATCATAACGAAATTCAGTCCTTTTTCTAGCTTAGAAATGACTTTTTTTTTCATATTCTTCTCCCGAGCGTAGATACAGCCTTTTGTTCCAGTGCATTCGGGCCTTTCCGCCATTTTCAACACCTAGACCACATTGCATGCTGGGAAATGACGAGAATTTTTGACAGCACCCGTTCCTTCTCCCAATTCTTTCACATAGCCACTCCGACCTACTGCCAAAAATTCCTGCTTGTGGTCATCTTCAGTACTCGGAAATTCCAAAATATGTGGCGGTAGGTCGAGAAATTCATCAATAGTCGAGTCCCAAAGGTACTAAGTGTTCGACCGGCCAAATTCCCAGTTCGTCGAGTAACAAGCCAAATTCAACAACAAAGTACATCACCTTGCTCGATTCTTTGAGAAAGGGGACTCTTAGCTACCGTCACGCTTAATGATGCTCATCAGGCAGCCGCTAAAGATGAAAAATGGCTGTAAATTTAGCAGAAATCGCAAGCAAACCGAACTTGGGCCATTGTTGTCGCTTCACGGATAAAAAATAGCTACGTCAAAATGACGTTTTCAGAAACCTTGAGCCTCCAGTGGCTTAGGAGACAGCACCACTTTTCCCTGGTAGTTCAAATAAAGAGTCACGAATTGCTATTCATCGTTTATAGGTGGAAAATCACTCCGAAAATGTAAAAACAGCCGGTAGTCAATGGGTTAAATAATTTATTACACCCATTGTGAAATCACTGGAGATCCTTGCAATCTGATCGGCTCTCAACAGTGCAATTTATTCCCAAATTGCCCCATTTTTTACTTTAAATCGCATCCTTTCCGTAACCCATCAAAATGAAACAATACTAACCTATCAAATTTCATGGATGAACAAATATTAATATTGACAAAAAACTGTGGGATTTGAAAATGGGTGTAATAAAGTGGTAATTGAACTTCATGTCATGCAATTTTGGTCTGAAATCATACTTGTGATTTCAAATCAAACACGCGTTGCACTCTCGTTCGATTTTGAAATCACGCGTATGATTTCAGACCAAATTGTACTCCACTCAGTTCAATTACCATTATAAATCACACCTTTCACAGCAAAAATCAAGTGGTTTGGTATTTCATTAACATTTATATGATAAATAGAATATTGCATGGCCACTTAGAGATACGAAATTTCTGTTCTTGTGTTGAAAAACACTCAAAGTGAAATTTTGTATCTCTGCGCAGCCATGTAATATCCTCTATTTCATGATAATTTATCATCCTGTGGGATTGCCCCTGGTCTATAAAAATATCCAGTGGCAGCCACAGACAGTTGTTTTGTCCTTCTTAGGACTCATCAACATGACATAACAGTACAATTAATCTCAAATTGAACTCCGTAGGACTACCTATTAAGTTTCCAGAGCAATGGTGCATGAGAACAGCCAAAAGTTGAAAATTTGAACATTTTGACAGTTGAAATTGGACAAACTGCAGTTACATGTATGATTCTCTGGGATGATTTTCTGGCATACTTTAGTATGATACACAATAAATTACAAATTGTGAAACCGCATACAATTTGTAGTTTTATTGAGCAAACTATAAACAAAAACATTGCACAATCTTATTGTACAAATAATATTCATGATTTATAAGTACTCGTAATTTTGAAAGTACTTAAATTGCACTTGCAATTTTGAGAACTTTCAAAATCACTCATGCCAATTAATCACAAACTGTGCTCAAGGTTGTATGATTTCAAAAGACCAAAATCCAGGTTTGTTTTTCTGATGCTAATCACAATTATTATTATTTTTTTTATTTTTTTTTTTTTGCCCCAGTGGGATTACAACATTTAAATAAAGGAAAAACAAACTGAATTCTGGTAGTTGACATCAAATGATGCCATTGTGACAGCTACCAATAAATATTGAGTTCTACAATTAATATCTTTTTCAAGCATTTATTTTGTATGTAACGTTATAGTCACACCTAAAAAGCTGTGTAAACCTAAACCAAAATCCAGGTTTGTTTTTCTGATGCTAATCACAATTATTATTATTTTATTTTATTTTTTTGCCCCAGTGGGATTACAACATTTAAATAAAGGAAAAACAAACTGAATTCTGGTAGTTGACATCAAATGATGCCATTGTGACAGCTACCAATAAATATTGAGTTCTACAATTAGTATCTTTTTCAAGCATTTATTTTGTATGTAACGTTATAGTCACACCTAAAAAGCTGTGTAAACCTCTAAAAGCTATATCGTATTATCTTGCAAAAGAATTCTCAATAAACGACTATACAATCTTTTTTTTTTATATTTTGGGTTATCTAAGTTAATTACAAAGAAACACCAATAAACATACAAAGTAGCATTGGTTTGATTTAACCATACGACATATGACAAAGTCACTTCTTTAGGCTGAAATGTCGTCCACCTTCTCTGATTCCCACACAGGTGAATGCTAATAATTTATAGGGAAAAATAAATTTGTCACTATATTTGTGGCACAACCTAACCATCCAGTCACTCTACAGCTATAACATGTTGTAAATATAGAAATTTTATGGAAAAAACTGAGGGGTTGGAGACATCAGAGCCTGAAACTGCTAATGTCTAGCTAGGTCACATGCTTATTTGTGGCACAACATAATCATGGCTGTATTATCTCTGGTTATCACAATCTGTTAACTCAAAATTTGCACAATATTTCACTAATATGCAAATACTGACTAGGATTTATTGGGATCTGCTTGATAATAAGGAAATCAACTTAGCTAATGCTCTTTCCAGACTATTCCAAACAATAGCAAAAGGAGGTAGTCAATTAAGTCCAGAAATGAATAGAAAAGTAACACTGACAATGGTTCATTGTCTACTCGTAAAATGGACAACAATTTTTCTTTTGGGTGTTACTTTTCCATGCATTTAGGTAATTCTAAGTGGAATGTGGAACTTAAACGAAAGTTTCAAAAGAAAATCCCCTTCGCCTGCCAAGTCAGCCCAAAATGCCTTCAATCATTTTGTCGTACAGCTTGATAGCACAATCTCCTCTCGCAGGATGTTGCACAAGAGTGCTTGCTTTGTACTCGCATTTGTCCTCATACATCCGAAATTCTGGATTGTGTGCGACCTTAACACCAGCCCGGTCGGCAAGTAAGCCGATGTACGCATCGTCGATCTTTAAAGGCTTCGAAATATTAAAATACGACAAGAACTTTTCGACCACATCGCGTGACAAAACATAACCTCCACCGCTACAATATGCTTTATACACAGTGTCGTTGTATTCCTCCGGCGACACTCCATACCTGCCATCTCGCATAACAACACTACCAACCATAATATTCCCGGTGTAAAATTTCTTCTTTGGTGTTGTGTACTTGGTCAAAAAATCCAACAGCCCGAAAGTGTTCACGAAGACATCATCGTCTGACTTGAGTAAGTAAGAAAAAGCGCAATATTTCAAAGACCATTCGAAACCCATCGCTACTTTAAAACTCATATTCCAAAAGTGTTCGTGATAATCAGCTTGCACCATATCACCATAAATTTCGGATTCCCTCTTGGCCGTTTTCATTTCTTCGTCGTTGCTGTTTTTCCCCAACAAATACACGGTTTTCCATTTCGTTTTGATGGTGTAATCAGCGCCCCAAGTCTTGCGAATTAACTGGCGGCGATCGAAATTTCCCACATTCGTGGACACCAAAATGAGAAGGAACAACGTGTTTGGACAAATTGCAGTGCTTAATAATTTTGTCCGATGAACTTGGCGTTGAACCTCAAGTTGTTTTGCTGCCTGGCCTTGCTGTAATGAAGTGAAATGTTCTGTGAAATGGCCAACTTGAGGCTTATTGACCTGAGAATTCACGTAGCCAATGTTTACGTTAATGTCGTTCCACACACGCCATATTCGAACTGTTAATAAAAACGCTACACAGATTAGCAACAGTGGAAGAGATTTTCTGACGAAGCGAATCGACAAGCGAAATAAACTTCCCACCGGCATTGGTACGTTGGTACGTTGTTGATGTTTGTGGGTCATGCATACAACACTGATGGCATGATAACGATAACGCTTCCTGATTGGTTCCCTATCCACTTTTTGTGCTCAAGCCCGTGTCAACGTCTTTCTGTCACGCCACGATACAACTGAAAAATAAATGGTCGTTTTAAACTCATTATTGGCGGCCATTTTTTACGTGTTTTTCTGTAATTTTCGAGGGTTTGAGGTCAAGTCGATCTGGTTATTCCATATAAGGGGTTGCCACGGAGATTTCGCTGGTCCACAACATCGAAGACTCTATCTTTCATGTCACGCTTGTCACGCTGGCTGTCGTTTATTTCTAAACGATCAGTCAGCTACAACTCGGTAGGTATTTGATTTATAAGTGTGTTTTTCGAGCCATTTTCCACCTCAGAAGCCCCCTGCCTGGCATCATAAAGCTGGGTTGGTGCGTAGAGGCAATCCTCGCCGACCGGTTAGCTCAGTGGTAGAGCACCGGACTACCGTGCGGGAGGTCGCGGGTTCAAAACCTCGGCCGGACCAACACTCAGGGTATTTAAATAATTGAGGAGAAAGTGCTGCCTTTGTATAAATGACATCTACAAACGGTTAGACTTTCTAGTCTTCTCGGATAAGGACGATAAACCGTAGGCCCCGTCTCACAACTCTTCATAACTCTCTGATTCTGTGGGACGTAAAAGAACCACTAGGGACGTAACAAAACTCTGGCTGTGACCACCCCTAGTGCTGACCTGTTCCATTCAGCAAGTGGCCGGCTTGGCGTGATGTCCCAAAAAGGCTTATGGTGTATGAGGCCACACGCGTAACAGCCATAAGTCAATGGGACTTTGCCGAGTGCTGAAATCATGTAGATGTCCTCTGGAAGAAGACAGAGGTGAGAAGCAATTTCACACCAAGTGAGCCGCCGAAAGGTTTCGATCGAGTCCTGGTGATTCACGAAGTGAAGTTGTGTTCCTAGCCGATCTGTGAGTAGATTTCGGGACCTCACATGGCAATTTTGGCGAGTTTTGACATGTAAATAATGCATTCGCTGCAATATTTTGCCAGCAGGACCGGGTGGCTCGACACGGTTCTAAAAAAAATATCTGAAATGAAAATTGGCGGACTAACACGCGGCAGTTATCCAAGAATATCCCAGAATTCCTTTGGGTCACAAAGCGAACATGTCAGACCGGTGAGAGCAACTGAAATCAAATAGCGCTACCCAGGTCGGGGTAAGGAAGTGAGCGGGCAAATTGGAACAGATTGCGAGAAGTTGAGTCGAAGTTTACTGCCAATGAGGACTTTTAGCTTGAAGAGGGTATTTTGTCTTCAAAACTTCAAAACAAAGTTGCTTAAAGGGACACTGTCCCGATAATGCGCACGCGCGAACGTCATCTGTTATCTGTCAAAAAAAGAACAATAGAACTGTCACATATTGAGGCGCCAAGATAGCGTTGATCGATCGGTTGTTTACACCCTCTGCTCGCGTTATAAAAACCTCGTGAATTTACGTCACTCATGTTTTTACGGTGAGAAACGCGATTAGTTCTGAATGCTTTAACGGTCCACCGGAAATACAGAGACTACATTTGTTAAGCTTTGCAAAGTCACCGAAATCATTCTTCAACGACAAATACAACTCAAGTTTTAGGTTTTGCGCAGCATAAAAACTGTGTCATTTCATAGCTCTTGCGGTGAACTGTTTTTTTATTTTTTTATTTATTATTTATTTATTTGTTATAATTTATGGCATACAAAAGAAAAAAAAGCCAAGGGATGAAATGCAAAAGAGTCGGAACCCCATATTGAAGCAGATCACCAATGGTACTAGAATGATAATGATACGGATTAAATTGTGGAGGTAATGAATTATGGTGACAAGTATTACATAATTATTATTATAACAATAATAATAGTCAGCGAGACTATTAGAGAGACTAATAGAGAGACTATAAGACTAATAGAGACTAATGAGACGAAGAGACTATGAGACTAATTAATAATTCATAAAAATACTAATTCATAAAATACTAATTACTAAACACTAATTCACAAAATACTAATTACGAATTCATAAAACACTTTCTAACTGAGGCTTTAAAAGAATTTACACTTGTTGCCTCACGAATGGAAAGGAGAAGGGAGTTCCATATTCCCACAACTCTATGAAAATAAGTATATTTAAGAACATTCGTTCTTGCATATCTCGACATCTTTAACTGTGAAGACTTCATATGTTAAACGCTAAGTGTTTGTGGCTTTTACATTTCATCTGTAGAAAAATTCAGTCACAGTTTCAAATAGAACATGTCTTGAGCTTTAAACATTATCTTGGAACATGGAATTAAACGCCGCTAAGAAAATTTCCAAACGTTCGTAATTTTCAAACGTGCCCCTTGGCGAAAACCTCATCACGTTCTTTATTAACTAACGCGAAAGAAGTTGTGATCTTCAATTAGCGCTTTCATGAACGGTCGTTCGGCAATTCAAATACTACACTTCTGTAGCTTTCCAAAGAGACCAAAATGACTATAAAAGCAGAAATATAACGCGAGTTATGAATTTTTACGCAACCAGACTCTTTGTCATATTAGAGTTAGTCCGCTCGACTGTGAAGAGTTCAGATGTAACCGCGTAAGCGTTTGTCGAGTTTTCATTTCATGTTTAAAAAGATTCATTCATATTTTCAAACAGAACATGTCTTAAGCTTCAAACTTCAGTAAGATGATGTTCGAACATTGCATTTAACGTCAGGAAAATACTTTTGAAACGTCGAATAATTTGCAGAAGTCTCCCGCTTGGCGGGAATCTTGTCAGGCTTTGGCCTTTCCTCAACGGTTGTTCGGAAAGAGAGGAGTGACCCAAATGATTTTATAACGGCAAATATAATTTGTTTACATTTTGTCGGATGACTGGCGAAGATTTCACTTTACCTTGCTCTCCTTCGCATTTCCGGCGACAGCAAAATTATGCTGGGCGAACTCGGCTGTATCGGTGGAATACAGACACCATTCCTTTAGCCATCTTTTATGTCTCATGGATTGCGTTATTTTTGTATATATTCTGCTATGCTGCTGGTTCCATTTACTTTGTGGAAGCTGGCGGGAGAAAGAAGCCTTCAACTGGCGCCATAGCGTTTTCCTCCTCTCGGTCCTCAAGCCAACGGAATTAAAAACAACTCCAAAAAATCCTGATTGCACGAAAATTGCAACCCAACAAGAACTATGTATTATTAATCTATAATTCTGAGAAGATTTTGGGTAATATCGAACTCAACTGAGCACGATGCAAACGGATTTTTGAACGAATTTTTTTCTTCTCGCATCTTTTGATTTCGCGACAGGATGAACAAAAATCAAAATTTTGAGCATGCGCAGAATCGGGATACTGTTCCTTGAATTTTGGTGTTGTTCTAGAGCGTTTTTTTGGTTTTGCAACAGAATAAACAGTCATATTCAAGGAAAATCGGGACTTTCAGTAGGTTTACGGGGTGATAAAGTCTCAGAAACTCAGTATTTGTCAATAATAATCGCTCATTTCAAACATAGTCCGGGATTTCGAAAAGTTTCAGGTTTTCAAAGTACCGGTCTTCAGTGACCGAAAATTGCAGAGCTCGTCGTGAATGAGTTAAACTGGAGAAATATATACCCTCTGGGATAAACTTGGGCAAACATCTGTAGTACGTCTGGCTAAGCGTCTCGTAGTTCGTCCCACTTTAAAGGAGAATACAAAGGAGCACCCCAAAGAGAATCGTTACTCGAAACCCTCATCACCACCTGACGGCGACAGGTGGGTTACCGAAACCAGAAAAATGCACTTGAAAATAAACAGCCTAAAATATTCCAGATGTTTTGAAGATCGGAAACAGTTTTTAATTCTCTTGATCACGTTAATGTCGTTAAAAATTTATCGGATTTGCGCCGAGTTCTAGATAGTCTAAATAAGGAATCCGGACAGGGTTCGAAACAGGGAATAGACCTTTCAACAGATTAGAACAAGTATTGTGAGACGGGCCTTCGGTTTTTCGTCCTTATCCGAGAAGACCAGAAAGTCTAACCGTTTGCAGATGTCATTACAAAGGTAGCACTTTCTCCTCAATTATTTTAAAGACCCTGAGTGTTGGTCCGGCCGGGGTTTGAACCCGCGACCTCCCGCACGGTAGTTCGGTGCTCTACCAACTGAGCTAACCGGTCTGATTATGATAGATTATCCGTTTTCCAACAACTATAATGTGATTTATATTTACCCCATAAGAAGACCTCTTTTGCGTCAACCCAAACCGTTATGTCGCTGTAATTGAGAAGATCGACGAATCAACAATGAGTAACGTCTTTTCTTTGGCTTTAAAGCCACCCACAGAACACTGAACAGACCTCCAAAAGGCTATCAGGGCTAAACTTGCACTGACAGAAGAGTTGCTGGAGAGATTGTTCTGAAATTCTGAAAAGACAGCAGCGAGGTGAATCGACTATTTGGCGTCATTTAAATTCGCTACGCCATGCTTACGAGTCCCAGTAACGACGAAACAGCTGTCCATGGCTGCAACCATACTTTATCGAGTTTCGGTCATGTTGGTGTCTCGCAAAGTCAACGTTTTTCACGTAGTATCAGCCTTGCATTTATTCTATTTTCATCTTGTATGAGGATGTGTTAGCACATTAAAACAATTTGATTTCTAAGTAGCTTGTAATGAAAACACTCAACCACTTACAAAATTTAGATGGATTGCTTTGCACTAAAGTCGCTAAAGATTGCAATCTTGAAACAGAGTGGTGTATTTGTGACGTGCCAAAGGACAGACCTGAAAAAACTCCAGGAGTTTCCACCGAACTTAGTTTCCAGGGAGGAACTGAATTTTTTCCAATTTTTTTTTTTCAAATTACGGCAGAATAGCGCCGTATAAGGGAGCTGGGCTGTTAATGTATGTATGTATGTGTCTTTAAGATAAAGAATGCAGTTTCTATTGTTATGTGGTACAATTCAGCCTTATTATCAGGTGTTGCAGATATTTCTCGTTTTTCTATCACGTTTTTGCTGTGTCTCAGCGGCTTTACATGATTGGTTCTTTCTGGTATTTAAGAGGTAATCATCTCATTCTCTCACTCTGGCAGTGCGATAAACTGGCGTTTTTCCGGCCTATGCCGAATTGAGTTAGAATACGCTAGAAGGTCAGGAAGGATTTCCCGGGGAGGTACTAAATTTTAATACGGGGAGGCTCTGCCTCGAGGTGCGATCCCTTACCCTTTTATATACCATTTTTGACGGAAAAGGTACCCCTTTCGTATACCTTCCACTGGCAAATGGTGCCCCTTTCAAAAGACGACTTCTTGTCATTTTCATGTAGCGTTAAGGCGGGACTTAACCTAAACACCGTTTTTGCGTCGCTTAACATGGATTTTGACATTAATATCTCGTTCTCGTTTTTTGGTGATTTTTGGGAAGAGATAATTTAGCTAGAAGGATTTGATATATTTTGGGAAATAGGGAATATTGAGGATTTAATGAAGGTTTAAAATTGGAATTTGAAGTGGAAAATTAGTAAATGGACTCCAAAACAGTTCCCCAGCAACCTTCAGTGTCAGCTTCAATGTCTGTTGGTGTTTCAAAACATTTTTGTACAATTCTGGCCCCTTATAGGCCATTATAGGGAGTACCCCCTCCCCCCGGGGCAGATTTACCTTCTCATTCCCATAACCCGGATCCTCAGTTGGTGAACCAGATTTTTTCGTTATTTAAGAATTATTTGACTAACAAGCTTGATGCTAAAGGTAAACAATTGGAAGGCAAATCAAAAATTGAGAAAAAGGTTCCGAGTTTAAGTTTAAAGCAATCGCAAGCATTTAGAGTTAAATTCGCACCTGGATCAGATTCTGTCTCAGATAGAGGACAGTGTTGACAACCACCAGCAGATATGTGTATTAGTTGCAGATGGTAAGGAGAGCATAAAGAGACCTCACAAGTTCAAATTAAGTTGGCCGTGAGAAGTAAAGATGGATCGCTAGTGGTACAGGAATAAGAGTCAGATGACCTTGCCTCCAACTCGGAAGATGAGAAGAGAATTCGTAAAGCCAAGAATGCAGCCGAGAAGAAGCGTAAAGATTCTAAGTCGAGTTGTGGTGGTGTTTCTAAATGGCCTCTGAAATGTGGCGGTTACAATCAGCTTTTTCGTGGTAAGACGTTTCCTTGACTTTGATCAAATCCTCTCGACCTAGCGGCCCTGATGACTTCCCTAACTGGGTGCTTAAAGAATTTGCGGACATCCTAGCAGCGCCCATAGCCGATATATTCAATACCTCGTTCTCTGAATGCAGAGTTCCGCGTGCTTGGAAACTTGCAGACATTCATCCCTTGCCCAAGGCGACTACTACTGTCAATGACTTTAACAAAGATCTCCGGCCAATCTCATTGACGTCTACGCTGTCAAAGATTGCAGAGGGCTTTATGATCGACAATGCGCTGAAACCAGTTGTGTTACCCACCATCGATCCAAGTCAATTTGGTATCATCCCAGGCTCGTCTACGACATTTGCCTTAATCTCCATGTTCCACCAATGGTTGCTTGGAACTGACGGCACTGGATCGACTGTAAGGACCGCTCTTCTGGGTTTCCGAAAAGCTTTTGACTTGATAGATCACCACATTCTGGTTGCGAAATTGTGCAATCTTGGAGTTAAGCCTACTGCCGTTAACAGGATAATAGATTTCTTGAGAGACAGGCAACAGAGGGTGAAACGTAATGGTGCAGTTACTGACTGGCTAAGTGTCCCTTCTGGAGTTCGTCAAGGGACCCGTCTTGATCCTTGGTTGTTCCTTGTGATTATTAACGACCTTAAACTACCTGAGGGGTCGTTTCTTATGTGGAAGTTTGCGGAAGACACTACAATTTCTGAAGTGGTCCCTCCGTCCCAACAAAGCTCACTTCAGCATGATGTAGACCACATTTCCAAATGGTCGCAGGAGAATCGTCTACAACTGAATCCCACCAAATGCAAGGAGGTGCAGACGTGCTTTAAGAGGTCTCCCCTACCCACACTCCAGTTGGTCTAGACGGGTTTCAATTGAAAGAATCAACTCAGCAAAAGTTATTGGTGTCACGATCCGAGATGATTTCAATTGGAACGACCACATTAGCCCTAATAACTATGAAGGTTGCTAAACGACTGTATCTTCTAAGACAACTGAAAAGAGCTGGAGTCTCCTCTAGCAACTTGGTGATGTTCTACTGTAGTGTTATTAGATCAGTTTTAGAGTAGTCATGCCAATTTTTTCACTGATCGCAGTCTTCCTAATTACCTATCAGACGAGCTCGAGCGTATTCAGAGGCGCGCTATGCGTATTATCTTTCCAGATCTAAAATATAGTAGCGCGCTGGAAAAGTCCAGGGACGTACATAGCGGGGGGGCAGGGGGGCAGTTGCCCCCGCCAGGAAAACTAAACGTTTTTTTTTTTCTAACGTAGTGTTTGATTTTGCTGGGCTATTTCTTGTAGCTATATTGGTCCGAAATCTCAAGAAAACCGACTAATTAACTGAAAAATCTTCCTCTCGGCTTCAATGTAAATTCCAAATAATTATTTTGGAAAATCTTGCGAGGCAAAAGCCAGTACGACTTTTCTTATGACAATAATGATTATGTAATTTGGGCGGCCTGTGTTTAGAATTTGGCGGGAAACAGCTGATGGTGTGGATTCGAATCAGCCGGGTAGCTAACTCTATCAACGTCACCCTGGTAAGCCGCGTATAACGACTGTTAAACACCATCGAGCAAACGCCGCACACAACGATCAGCCATCAGACTACTACAGGATTAATGTGTTTTATTCATTTATAGATCACGTTGTCGATGAACTTGAAACAAGATTTTCAATCCAGCACCAAGGCTAGATTACCGCTCAAAACCTGTTCCCTTTGTACTTGCCCAAGTTAATTGACAAGCATATCGAGAAGATCAAGAACTACTTCAGTAAGCATCTAGATTTCTCGGAGAAGTCTGATTTTGACGCAGAGCTGGCAAGGTGGAGGATGAAACACGCGATGGAGCCAGAGTCAGAACAAGAGGGAACAATGCCTGATTGCAGTCCACAAGAATTTCCCGCCATTCACAAGGTGCTGTCGATCTTTCTAACTACGCCTATCCGGAAGCGTCAGTTGCGAACGCTCCTTCTCAGCCCTACGCCGTCTGAAGTTATGGACTCGGACTTATCAATGAAAGTGGCCTTGCTATGCTGTTAATTCATCGCGGAACGGACTTCATTCCCACTCCAAGAGAGATCTATGACATGAAGTCAAATTGGAGAAGAATCTAGAACAGCCTAATATAGACTCGTTTTTGAGACTTGGTATTCTGATACCGAAACCTGCAATTTTAGCTAAGTTCCTTCAAGCCAATCTCTGTTCAAACTAACGAAGGCTTTCAACCCATTTTTGAAACCATCAATACAAAGTGTTAAGCTGCTGTTCACAGTATAGCTTGAGTTAAAGATGGTATATAAACCATCATTGACTTCAGGGGCAATTTCAAACTAAACAAGGTGTTTATGCCATAATAAATCATGACAATTTAAAACAAAAAGCATCAGTGTGGTTTCCTTAAAGGTCTTAGAGGCAACCTTCTGTGTAGGGGTGAAAACAAAACGTCCAGCTAGAAACCCTGTCTGTATACGGGAGACCCCGGTGAAGGCGTGCGGAGCTTGCCCCCGCCGACAAAAACTCCTAGGTACGGCCCTGAAAGTCATGTATCAACACCCTCTATGAAAGGCGGGACAAGTTATCATATGATCTTTTTAAAGACATCATTAATATCAAAGACCACAAACTTGTTAGTTTACTTCCTCCTAAGGCCACCAACACAAGACTACTCAGGAAACCCCAAATGTTTTCTGTTCCCGTATGTAAGACCGATCGGTTCAGAAATTCTTTTATTATTACCCATAGCTCTAGTTTGAAATTGTGTAAGTCAATCGATTTAGATATTTTAGACTACTTTTTTTAAGGCTTTAAAGTTTTCTTAGGCCCCGTTTATATGGAGAAAAGTTGTCCCGGGTAAGAGGGTCACCCTCCCAGCCGAGTCAACTTTAGCGAGCGTTTATATGAGAAAAAATTGACCCTTTTACCCGAGCCAGCAGCACTCGCGCATGCTCTGATTGTCTCACCTTGACCCGAGTTGACCCGGCTAGGTGAGCCAAAGTGTTTATATGGAGAAAAGCTGGCTCGGCTAGGCGAGCCAAAGTGTTTATATGGAGAAAAGTTGGCTCGGCTAGGAGGGTGACCCTACCATCGAAAGAGGGTGACCCGGCTAGGAGGGTCACCCTTCTAGCCGAGCCAACTTTTTGTTTCTCATGTAAACGGTTCGCCAAGTTTTGTAAGAAATGTAGGAAAAGTTGGCTCGCCCAGGGTAGCTCGGGTAGGCGGGTGACCCTTCTACCCGGGACAACTTTTCTCCATATAAACGGGGCTATAATTCATATTTTTCCATAGCTCCAGTTCCTAATTATGTAAGCCAGCCGTTTTAGATATTTCAGACTACATTTTTTTAGGCTTTTAAGTTTTTAAATTCATATTTTTCTCATTCTGTAACTACGGAAAAGAAGTGGCTTTGAAAGATCTGATTAGATCTCTTGTAGATCCTACGTTTTACAGCATTATCGTTGGCGGTCCTTTGCTTATTACTTTCACTTCACTGTATTTTTTGGACCGTAGGTCTTTATAGATCCGATATGCTGTGTAATTTTTAGCATGGTTTTGTCCATGTGTTTTAATGTTAAGATTGGTAGTGGCCAATCTACATTTTTCTTTGCGAGACGCCATCGTGACACTTGGATTCCTTGCTATCCGGGCTACGTGGTGTGGCAACGCGTGGATCGGATGGCAAGAGAGTCCAAGGTACGGAACTTGATATCGTGAACGGGTTCATTGTGCAATTTATTGGCGCTCGCATTGAGCTGGCGTCTTTTAAATCTGCTACACCATGCCGATGAGTCCCAATAAGGACGAAACAGCTGTCCATGGTTGCAGCCCTACTTTATCGAGTCTCGGTCATGTTGGTGTCTCGCAAAGTCAACTTTTTTCACGTAGTATTCTTTTTTGAGGTACGCATTTGTAAGCCACTGCCAGCTGGACGTAACAGCAACCTACTGATTATCATCATCATCATTATTATTGTAATAAGGCGAGGTAAGTTTTCATAAAATTTGTTACTAGATATTTTGCGGTATGAGGAGTAGTAGCAGATCATGATTTTTTTTTTTTCAGAAATCTTTGTTAGATATTATGGTCATAGTCTGGTGTCTTATGTGAGTGAAATAACTTTTACAGCATTATAATATAGTCTATATACCGGACGAGTTGATAACGTTTCAACCATTTGAGCGCGCTTGAGGTTCTGGGAATTGGTGACGTTTCAACCATTTAAGCACGCTTGAGGTTGCGGGAGTTGATGACGTGCATCAGTAATAGCCGAACGGAATTGTGGGTAATGAAAATGTGACTGCTTTAAATATAAACGGAATAGCATTTCTGAACACCCGAAGCACATGGTTTGTCGAGGTAAGCGAGGTTTTGAATTTGTAAGTTTTTTTAGTTTAAGAGAAGACTGGAAGAAATTTTCGGTTAAACTTTTGGAATAAGAAACCTTGCGGCCTTTGAAGGAGAAGCTTGCGGGATTGGAGAACTGATCCAAAACTGCGAACAGTGAGACAAAAACATACCCGGTGCAAGTCATTTCCAGCGACGGAGAGCAGCTGAACTTGAGAGGGTTCTGAAAGACTCAGGCACACATATCTTTTCCATTGACTGAAAGTCTCAACATAAAACCTATTCCAAAACTAGGATTTGTCACACACAAATCACTTCCAGTGACTGAAAGACTCAGGCAACAACTAAGCTTTGTTAGACGTTCGAGGCCTGCAGCCGAATTCGAAGTCAGCTGTGAAGTCGAAAACCAGTCACGCTACATTTCGAGAGACCTATTAGTCAGTTTGTAGCTCGAATAATACATTATGTATTGCTGTTTACTTATATTTATAACGTTTGTTGCTTGAAGGAAACCTTTGGATTAGTCATCTATTTGTCATTCGCGCGCGTGGAAAGGTGAGAAAATTTTCAGAATGCTTTATGAAATTTTTGTTTTCGAGAAACGTGGAATTTATTCTTGTGCAGTTGATTACTGTTTGGTTTTCTCACCTTTCCGCAAGAATGACAAATGAATGCAAATGAAAGTTTTCCTACAAGCTACAAACGGTATAAATATAAGTAAACAGCAATACAAAATGTACAATTATTTTCAGAATGCTTGCTCATTTTATGAATTCTGCTTTCGAGAAACGTGGAATTTGTTCTCGTGCAGTTGATTGTTGTTTGGTTTTCTCACCTTTCCGCGAGAATGACAAATTAATGCAAATTAAAGTTTTCCTTCAACCAACAAACGGTGTAAATATAAGTAAACAGCAATACAAAATGTACTGTTATTCTTAAAAGCGGGGACAGTTTTAGTGTGAACTATCACTAGTTCTTATTGAAAATAGCCTGACTAACCTCACTTTTGAGATCAAAATTCTAAAGAATTTGTTAGCCAAACGAGGTTAGTGACGCTATTTGGAATACGAACAAAAGAATAATCTAAAGGCAGCCATTTTTGCATGAGGTCTATATCGCGTTGGATTTCGGCAATCGAGCAGGGACGACCTCACCGATACAATTTTGGAGAATTATCGCGTTTGTGAGAAGCATTTTCTTTCTGGAGGGGCCAGGAAACTCAGACTTTGAACCCAGGGCTTAACAAGAAGACTGGCCGTACGGATGGGTCTCGACAAAGCGCGAGCCAGCGAGCCATGCGAGCCATCCACGC
>JAEMWC010000362.1:345000-350000 GCA_016490735.1 Pachyseris speciosa
AAAGTATAGTTATTGTAATAATGCTACTCTACTTGTAAATCGTGGACGTAGAAAACGGTTCTGGCCCCTGAGGGTAAATGAGACTGAAATTGTAGCGCATTTGCAGCGCCAAGCCGAATGAATTAGTTTGGCTTTGAATATAATTCAAGCGTCTCGCATCATATTGTAAGACGACGGAAAATCTAGACTACAGTGCCTAGCGCTCCTTCCTCTCCCATCTCTGATATAGTTAGTGAGAGCCTTCTCTGCACTTCAAAAGTATACTTTTCACCGTACAGGGAATAAAGGCAGTAGTATAGTGTTTGGGGGTACGAAATCAATTGATTTCGTTTTCCCCAAACACTATACTACTCGCCTTCTGGTCTCGTATTCTGGAATATATAGTTATTTAATTTGATGGAATATATAGTTATTTAATTTGATGGAATATATAGTTGTTCAATCTGATGGAACCAAGGTCAGCACACTTTCAATCTGATGGAATCTATAGTTTATTAAAATGCGTGACTTTCTCGGAAAAATCACCAAGCGTGACATTCTCGGAAAACAGGGAATGAGTCATCACCTATAGCTATTATTTCTCACGTGGAACCATCCGATGGTTACATAAAAATAAAATCTCATATAATAGTATAGAAATGAGTTGTAATTCAGTAATTCACAATGAATTGAAAAATATGGGAGAGTTGGCATGTTCTTTTTGTGATCAGCAATTGGTTAAAGTTGTTAGAAGTGTGAAAGCACCTTGCTGTGATAAACAGAAAATGTTTAATGATAATGGTGAAAATGTTTGTCTAAATTGTGGTTCAGTTCATGGTTATGATTATTGTAAAGAGTACGTTGACTTTCATAATAATATGTATAAAATAAAGCGAAAATCTGTATATCATCGGAAGTACCATATTGAAAATGTGATAAATGGTATATGTCGTAAGAATGGACTTCAAATTTCTGTAAAAGATAAAGGCAAAATATTGAAAATATTCCAAGAGATAGACACTGTCCTTCCTTTCGTGAATAAGAATCGTAAAAGGATGATAAGTACGAAATTTATGCTTAAGCAAATATTTTTAATGCTTGATCTTCCATTTGATGAAATAAAAGTTACTAGATCAAAAAAGACGCTTGGATTTTATGATCAATATTGGGTTGAGATTCTATTGTTGAGATTTGATAAGATTATTCGTATTATCAAGCAGTGAATTTTTCATCATATTTCTGTAGGTACTTATCAATAATTGGACTATTGTCAGTCACATAATCATCGATATTCTTCATTGAGATTTGTATACTTGAAGCATCAAAATCACCACTTCTCAACTTGTCTTTTATTGAATTGAGTAGATGTTGATAGCTTTGATAAGCATATGTGCAATTCTGGATTTTCAAATCTAGGTTTTTATGCTTCATCCACCCTTGTATCAAAAGTGCTGCTGTACTGATGGCTACCAAACTAACACCACCTGTTGCCACACTTGTGGCGAGACCCCCAGTTGCAAAGATGATGGACAAGGAATTCCCCAGTAATTTCCATTTTTTGAACCGTTTAACAGCCTGTTTATGAGCCCAACACTTTCTGTGATATGTTCGGTAATAGGATTTTAATTCATTTACCTGATCTTCTGTTAATTCACCTGAAATATGGTTCCAGCTGAATATGCTTTTTCGCTCTTTCATACAATATGCTTATATAACGATTCTGTTCAACACACAGTACCACAAACCGGACAATTGTCCGCTCAAAGGTGATAATTTGTTTAATTTCGTTGTCATGAAACGGGGGAAAGCATAAGAACATCCTCTGTCAAGTGAATGTTTGACATAGAATCGACCGAAAGCATCATGTAATATTGCATGTGTTTGCAACACATTAATCCATCCAAGAGCTCCAACAAGTGCTCCAACAAATGTGTCAAGCAGCCATCACCATATCCAATTAATCCAATGTCTTCATGCTCCAAAAGGATATCTTTCACCTCAACATACTTGTTAAAATGTTTGTGATACAGAAACTGATAAACCAAAGCTGATTTCAAAATCCTCTTGTCAACACCAGGGTTTTTCCGTTCGGCATCCCGAATAAACCATCTTACGTATCTAATTATTTTGTTCATTTATATTATATCGTTGGATTAAAATTTGATGATGATCTGAAATTGTTTTTTCGTCTAATATAGAATCCAAGTACACACAGAAAAAAATAACACTACCGTCAAGAGGTGCGATGGAGCTAGGATCCAAATCACCAAAAGTCATTTGCCGACTACCACTTCTGTTAGCCGCTGTAAAACTTCCAATATGTTTTTTATTCCAATAGATTTTACTTGTGTTTGTTTTTGGAGAAGATAAATTATCCCAGTGAACAGACAAGCAGTGCCAAACATTTATTTGACCCAAATCATTTACTGAATAATCTGCTATTTTTCTGAAACTTTGTATAGATGCTGCTGGACCAAAATATACACAATTTGATTGATCAACACCACTTATAGCTAAATTTGAACCATTGTAATAGCTGACAAACTTATCATAACCTCTATTATCATGACCAAAAAGACCATTTTCCATGGACTTCCACCTGTATTTGAATTTAATTTATAAACAATGAAGATATTAACAACATCATTATTCAAATTGATTTGACTTATCATTCTCTGTGATCCATCAAACTTCAAAAAATAACGTCCATTATGTTTCTCAGCCTTGGTACAAACAGTGGGTCTTATGTTTAAAGTTGATTGTGTTGCATTATTTTCTTCATTCGAGAGATCGTACAATGTTTCAACTTTTCTGTCTGCATTCATATCTAAAAAATTATTATTCGCTCTGTCGATTTGATAAGTACATTTAGAGTATAATCTGATGAATTCAGAAACCCATAAATCCAAAAAACTATCTCTGACAATATCTGAAACTTGTGATTTGATTACAACATGATCAGAATCATTGCCTGCTTTTACATTAGTCAAATGTTTGTTTCCAAGATCATAGTGACCATCTTGTGTTAATGTAAAACCAATTCCTTTGTCACCTTTAGAACCAATTGCACCAGTATCGCCTTTATCACCTTTATTATCTTGATTTTGTGGAGAATTAAAAACTCCCATATAATATTATTTTAGATTAATTCATAATTACTTCAAGTGTGAATGCTGTATCAAATTCTCCACTATTGGGATGTGAATAATCAATGATTAAATAGCCTCTCGATAATGATTTGTTGACGTTGACCGTTGTGATGTTTCTACTCATAGAAGAATGTCTGTATTCAAAAATTGTTGCTGGTAATGGCAAAGGCCTACCACCTTCAGCTTTTGTCTTGAAGTAGAATATTCCGGGTTTTGTTCCTTGTATTACATACATTTTCTTAATATGAAAGTCATTGTTATGAATGACTAAAAAATCAGCGCCATTTATCAATACAGGCTTTAAAGCATTCTTATTATGTCCTTGTTTGGCTTTGACAGAGCAATTTAAATATTGTATTTGACCGATTATTCCATTCCCATTCAAATTTAGATCACCTCCTAATTTCGGCCTGTAAAGAGCAAATCCACCCAACTCGAAAGCCGTTTCCATGATTACACCTGTAACGCTTGAACGAAATAGATTCAAACTATTATTATGAATTCTATGCCCATTCAGATTTAAATCACCACCAAGTTTAGCCTCTTTTATTAAATAGCTGTTCATATTAATATTATTTAGCATTGTCAATTCACCATTGTCTCCACCAAACAACCAATTTTCATTTTCTTTCACATCAAAATCATTCAAATCTAAATCAGTTTGTAATTGTATTGTTTCATTCACGATTTTGAAAGGTTCAGAGAAGTCGTAAACACTTGATGGAACTTCTGCAGCTTCGAAATCAATACCATATGCAACACAATGAACTTTGTACTTATTTGGATAAGTTGGGTTAGCATTAATATGAATCGTACAATATAAATATTCAGGTGGTGAACTTGCTGATGGTTTTTCAATCCATAATAAATATCTCGAATGATCTTCATTTCTGTTATCAAATTTTCTCCCTACAGTTTTATGAATTGTAATTCCACCAGTTGCACTGAATGTTACACTACTAAGACTCATTCCTTCATAATCAGGAAATAGCCATTCAAGAATGAAAGTGTATTTTCCATCTTTTATTGTGTACATATTAAATCCAATTCTAGCTCTGTAAATATGATTAGCTTCCTTATTCAAGTCTATATCAATAACCTTTTTTGAAATCAAATGTGGTGAACGAGGTAAATTGACATATCCATTAACTGTCAAGCCATATTCAGTGCTAATTTCATCGATATCATTCATCAAATATTTGAAAGCATTCTTTGGATGAGAAGCAGATGAAATATGACTTTTTTCTAATTGATCTAAATTTACGGCATCGGTTTTATTTGTTCCTTCTTTTAAGTTAATGATTTTATGCCCTCCAAGTTTCATATCCGCGGCCATCGCATTTCTTCCATTCAATAATAAAGTGTTCGCTCTCATAGCTATTCCAGCTCGATTTAGAACTCTGAAGTTCACAGCATCAGTTTCATTCGAAGGGTCTGCTAAATTAGTCACTCTATTTCCACCCATCGACAAATCGCCATACATTGCAGTTGAACCGTCTCGTCGGAGAAAATACTCGTCAGTATATCTTTTTGTCGCCGCATCGTCTGCGTTGACGGGTGGAGCAAGATCAGTAATGGCATTGTTGTTCATATTTAGATTTTGTTGTGCAATCGTATCGAGTTTGGTTTGCAACCTCTGGTCCACATAACTTTTGTTTACAGCGTCTTGTGGGTTTGAGGGGTTATCCTGCAGGTTGAGGATTTTGTTTAATTTCATGTCAACATTACTACCAAACGCAACATGGCCGTTTTCAATTTCATAAGCTGGGTCATGGAGAAAGTAAGGCAAATTGGTATGATAGCCATAGGCCCCATAAACGATGATATGTGTTTTGGTGTTAGACGCAGGAGCTGTGCTGGAAAGTTCCACCT
>JAEMWC010000362.1:355000-372500 GCA_016490735.1 Pachyseris speciosa
AAACCAATGGCTCCATAATCAGATGCATGAACAATGTTGTCTTTCCAGATCCAGAATTACCAGCCAATAACATTCTAAATGTATCTTTTGGCATATACGGATACAACTGTCTGAATGAATTCTTTGAACCCTGAATATCATAATTAGGGATTTCCATATGTTAATAGTTTAGATTAGTCTAACACAATTGTATATGGATATAGAACGAATGAAAAGGCTTCTTAAAAGTGGAATTGAAGCTGGAAACAAAACAAGAGAAGTTCGTTATGTTATCAAGACTTATGAATACAGAAAACAGGATGCATATGATACAACATCAGAATTGCTGAAACCCTCTATTGATGTCCAGAAGAGTGTAAAAGAAAGTGTCGACAAAAAACAGGATGAAGTCATTGAACAGTTGAAAAAAAACCAAAAAGCCTTAACATCTGGTTTTGAAGATCTTATGCTATTAAACACGTTACCTGAATCAGTACCTATGAAAACAACATTACCAATTGATTACAAACCTAAAATGATGACTGAAACAGAACCAAAGTATAAGTCGAATCTTGATAAAGGTTTTTCACTTGATGAGGTCAAGGTATTACAGGAATATGAATTGTCTCCTCCAACAACAATTTTAGACAGGATAATGGATGGTACAATCGACATCAATGAGTATGACAGAAATATTGGTGAAATAACCAAACATGTTGGAAGACAAAAAGCTCATCTATCAACAACCAAAAAAAATAGGGAAAAAAATAAAGAAAAGATATATCAATTGACTCAAAGGATCAAATTACTGCAAAAGTACCGAAAAAGAATCAATGCCATTGAGGAAGGTGCACAAACTATTGGTTCAGGCATGGGAAGGAGAAGAGGTGCAATGGGTTCAAGTGATGCATTTTTGGGTGACATGCTTTCAAGACTGCAGTTACTTGGTGGATCTATTTCAGCTGGCAACAACAGCAAAAATGTTCAAAATGAATTCACAAAAATATTGCATACATTGAACAGACTGGGAATCCTGAAAACCGGTGAGTTGAATAAAATAATGATGAAATATCTAATGTAAAAGTATATGACAGAAATTTCATTACGATTCAACAGTAAAAACAGAGACAAAATTGGTGTCAGCAAGAGTCATGATTTTGAAAAAAGATTCAATACACCTCTTAAATTAACGAATGATTTGAAATATGAAATGGCTGTGAATTTTATCAATATGACATACAGTTGGTACAATATCAGAGATATTTTTGAAAATAATCAAATGAAATACAGCTATGACAAAGGTGTAAACTGGGAAACAATAACATTCGTTGACGGGATGTATTCATACGACGATATCAATAGTTACATTCATGAGTATATGAGTAAAAATAGCCATGTACTGAATCCATCTGAAACAGACAAATCAAAATTCAAGTATGGTATTAACATGTATTTCGTTTTGTCAACATATCGCATTTTGATTGAACTTGATGAAAACTATCGAGTGGATCTGAGAAATCTTGATTTCAGAAAACTTATCGGTTTCGATTCAAAATTAGTTTCAGCCACAGAATATGGAACAAATCTACCTGATATTACAAGAGGAGTAGATGAAATTTATATCAATTGTGATATGGTGATAGATAGCATTGTTGATGGAAATAGCACAAACACAATCGCAGTTATACCAGTCACAGATCTCGTTAGAAGTTTACCTTTCACTTACAAACCTCGTTTTCTTTCATGGAATCCTGTCTCAACACATACAATCAGCTCAATACGCTTTTATGTCACAGACTCTTCTAGAGCTCCAGTCGATTTAAACGGGATAGATTGGTATATTGAGTTATTCTTGAGAGGGACAGAATTATAAAACCTAATAGTATATGAAACGGTTTGAGTTTAAAAAATATGAACAACATGGTGAAGGTATTGTGACTGACATCATCAAAACAGCTGGAAAAAAGGCAGCCACAACAATTGGTGAACATGCTGGCAAAAAAGCTGGTGACAAAATCATAGAACTTTTGAAAAAGAGAAAAAGTGGAAACAAGAGTGGAACTGAGAGTGTGAGCCAGACTGGTGGTTTAATCAAAAGAAAGAGAGGTCGACCTCGTAAAATAAAATAACTTTTATCTAACACAATAATATATGTCAAACTATCGTGACTCAAAATATATCGAAAGATATGAAGATGTAGTGTTCGAACTAGAGACAGCACTTATTACTGTAGTAGCAAATAATGCTCATCAGAGGAAAACAGGTTACCGTTTCGTTGTTGATAACAGTGGAGAGACTACACCATTTGACTGGTATAATGCCCGTTTCAATGTTATTTTCAAAGAAAATAAGCTTGCAGATGGAGCTAACATTGCTGCTGCAGATCGAAATGGTATTGTTAATTCAGTTCACGCTCTTATAAACACTATTAATGTGAAAATGAATGGTATTGATGTTTATGAATGCCGAGACGCTAACCAGGCCACAAATATTAAGTCATTGCTTGAGTATTCACAGGGTTATGTTGTAAGTCAGGGAACCAATGAGTTCTTCTATCTTGACACCAGCAGAGGTGCTGAAAACAGAGTGGCACAAGCTGCTTATAACAAAGGATTCTCAGATCGTAAAGCTTTACTTGATGGTGGTGGTGAAGTAAATGCAGAGATAGCATTGAACAGATACGGTTTTTTCAAGAGCTTTTGGGATGAACTTATGCCTAACTCAAAAATAGAGTTGAACTTGACACTTGAAAGTGATGACAATATGATTTGGCAAGCTACTGATGAATGTCGTGTGGTACTAACTAAATTCCAGCTAATTGTTCCTCGTATTATTTTTAATTCTACGGGAAAGTCTTTGTACATGAGCAAGTATCTTGACAACAGAAAGTGGACTTACATGAGAGAAATGGTTGAGAGAGGCAATTCAACAAGACAACAGACTGCCAATTTCCGTATTTCCACAGGAATAAACAAACCCAGGCATGTTTTTGTATTCATCATCAATGATGCCAATGATTCGTCTCAGACAGCCAATAAATTTCTCTATAACACATTTTCAGTTGTAAATAACCGAACTTTGACTGATTGTTATCTTGAAGTTGGCAATGGTAATGATTATCCAGAGGTTCATTATAAACCATCAACTGAACCGACAAGAGTATTTAGAGATGTTTTGAAATATGTTCAAGCTGTAAATGATTTCAGTGAAAGTACCCTTCTTAACAGGGGCAACTTCGGTACAATATTCCCTTTTGTTTATTTCGATCTGACAAAACAGAAACAGGATATTAAAGATGGAACGACAAAACTGACTTTCAAATACACTTTAAGTGCTGCAACAGATAATGATTACAGTGTGTATGCATTGGTCCTCTATGAGCAGGATATTGAGATGAGAAAGACTGATGGAAAATTAATTCTGAGATCAATGTAAATTAAATAATTAAATTAAATAAATTAAATAAATTAATTAAATAATTAAATTAAATGATTGTTTGTATTAAATACAATTTAGTATAAACATATATTATATGACTACTTATCATCCACATGGTGTGAGACTGTCAAAAAGTCAGAAACAAAAGCTAGCAAAACCTTATGCAACAAATTCACCTGTAACAATAAGGTTATCGCATAATGAATTAACAGGTAATGATCAACTGATGTTGACCAAAAGACAAATCAACAAACTGATTAAATCAAGTAGATCAGGAAAAGGTTCAGACATCAAGATATCAAAAAATCAAATCAGAAAAGCAGTTGTAGAAGGAGGCTCTCTTTGGTCCAGTCTTTTTTCACTTGGAACAAGACTATTGCCTTATGCAGGTAAAGCAGTAGCTAAAGCGGCTCCAGCATTGGCTACAGGTGCTCTTTCTTCATTAGCAAGTCTCGGTGTTGATAAACTATTTGGGAAGAAACAAAGTGGAGGATTTCTTATTCCTAATGCCAATTTATCCCAATTATTGAATGTAGGAAATTTATTGAATACGAGACAGATGGCAGATATTATTCAAAAAATGCAGTATGGTGGAGACGTTGTTATCAAACCAACAAAAGCGCAGACTGGAAAGGTATTGGAACAATACTCGCCAGTATTGGCATTCCTTTAGCCATAGAAGCAATTAGAAAATTAACTGGAAAAGGTTTGCATGTTGAAAGCAGCCGTCCAAGACGGTCATTAGATGTTCATGTTCCAATCGGTTATGGAATGAAAAAAAAAAAAGACAAAGGGAAAAGGACTTCTACTGGGCAAAAACAGTCCATTCAATTCAATCCCCATACTAGGAACCATTTTGTAAATAAACCCTTATCCAACTTTGATTTAATCAATTGGGTTAAACAACTTGGAATAAAACATTTTAGAGGAGTATTTTCAAGAGACAATATGCCGAGACAAATAAAAAAGAATGAATGTGGGATAGTCAATCTTGATTCCAAAATTGGACCTGGTACTCATTGGGTTTGTTATAGGAATTTCAAAAATGATAAATACTGTGAATACTTCGACTCTTTCGGTTTAATGATGCCAACAGAAGTTCAAATGTATATGGCTGCAAGCGGTAAACAACTTGAATACTCTGGTGATGAGATACAAGAAAGGGATTCAGTATTATGTGGATATTGGTGTTTGTACTATCTTCTTGAGAGACAAAAAGGCAGATCCATTCTTAATACAATACATAATGCTGAATTTGATCCAACAGACACAAGAGTCAATCACAGGTTTATCATAAATTATTTCAAGAATATCTAACCAAATTATATGGAAACAATTATTGTGCAAGTTGTTGGAACACCTGTTGTAGTTCGTAATGACAAGATAATGATAGTACTCAAGAACCAATTCGGCGAAGATGTTATAATAATATGTGAAGTGAAACAAGTTTTTAAAGAAAATATCTAACCAATATGTATAATGGTAAAATCATATTGTGTGAAACAGAAGAAAGTCACTGAATGTGTACCAGGAAGTGAAAGATATCAAAAGACAAAAAATGGTCGAACTGTGATGAAATGTACTTGTGCTGAATGTGGAATCACAAAGACTAAATTTGTCAGAAATCGGGGAAACTAATTAGCCCGTCTGAAGGGGCGGGCATACTAGATTCAGCCGCAGATACGGCACTAACAGGATTCTTGGAACATGGAGTCCCTTATTTAGCAAAGAAAGGTGTAGAAATGGGAAGATATTATGCATCAGAAGCAATGAGAAATCCAAAGCTGCAAAAGAAATTAATTGACAAAGGACTTTCCCTCGCAAAGCCTGCAATCACAAAGGTTGGTAAAGAAGGCTTAACGCAATTGAGCACTGCTATTAGACCCAAACGCTCTGACAAGAAAAAAATGTATAAAACAGATATTGCTGGAGTTGATTATACACGTGGTGGCTCATTGCTTGGAGATATCATGTATGCAAAACCAGAAGATATACAAAAATGGGTAGCTAAAATCAATAAAATGGGAGGCGCGATTGATATCCATAAGGTAATTGGCAAGCTTCCTAAACCAAAAAGTGGATGGACACCCGGAAAGTATAAATACATGGGACCTTATAATCCCCTCGATAAACAGTTAGAGTATGATAAAAACACAGGTGAGGTCACAAAATGGTATGTCCAACCTTACAACAAGGTAGATGAAATAGCAGCATATCACGATATATGTTATGATATGGGAAAAAATAAAGGTGATTGTGACAAAACAATGGTCGAGTCACTTGATCTAATACCATATGGTGAGATGCCAAAATGGGGTCAAACAGCCAGATTCTTAATTGACAAAAAACAGAAACTTGGTCTTGGTGTTTCAAAAAACGGAAAAAGCCGTCGAGTGAAGAAAACTGGCAAGAAAAACTAGCTGATGAATTACATGCACCCATAAAACGAAATTTCACTCGGCGGCGTGTGATTGTAAATAAAATTGATGAAATATGGGCAAGTGATCTAGTTGAAATGCAACAGTTCAGTAAATGGAATAAAGGTTATCGATATCTTCTTATGGTCATTGATGTCTTCAGCAAATATGGTTGGATTGTCCCATTGAAGGATAAGAAAGGTGAATCTGTCACTGAAGCATTCAAAACAATATTCAAGGAAGGCAGAAAACCACAGTATTTATGGGTCGACAAGGGAAAAGAGTTTTACAACAAACACTTGAAGGACTTGCTAGAGAAACATAGTGTACAGATGTACTCAACTGAGAATGAAGAGAAGTCATCAGTAGTTGAAAGATGGAATAGGACAATGAAGTCCAAAATGTGGAAGCAGTTCACTGTTCAAGGTAATACACAGTATTTAGACATGTTACCAAAATTAGTGAAACAGTACAACAACACAAAACATTCAAGCACAAAGATGACACCCGTTGAAGCATCTGATAAGAGGAATGAAGGAACTGTTTACTTCAATCTTTATGGTGATATGGAGCCATTAAAACAGAAACTAAAATTTAAAATAGGTGATAAGGTCCGAATATCCAAGTATAAACGGATTGTGTTCGACAAGGGCTATACACCAAATTGGACTGAAGAAGTGTTTACAGTTGATAAAATCCAATACACTAATCCAATCACTTACAAACTAAAAGATCTTAGAGGAGAAGATATTGAAGGGAGTTTTTATGAAGCTGAATTATTGAAAGCCAGACAGGATGTATTCCGTATTGATAAAGTCATTCGCAGAGATTACAAGAAGAAACAAGCTTTGGTGAAGTGGAAGGGTTACAGTGACGAATTTAACAGTTGGATACCGTTCAAGGATTTAAAAGACATATTATAAAGAGAAAATTATCTAACATATATGTGAGTAGACCCTACAGTATATCTGTTATTTGCTATTATGTAGCCAAGAATATTATTATTCCTGACTATATATAAACACAGGTCGAAAATGAATTAAAAAAATAAATTACTATAATATACAAATGCAAAAATATTCCTACAATAATAAAGAATTGGATGTATCAATAGATTGTTATCTTGATGACAACAATGAGATTTGGTTCAGAGGTAGAGACATAGCTTCTATTCTTGACTATAAAAATCCACAAAAAGCAATCAAGGATCATGTTTTATCTGATGATAGAATCTTAAGAGACCACAAAATCAGCATAAATTCACGATGTAACAAAACGTTACCTCGTGCTGAGGCCACTGATTCACGATGTAACAAAACGGTCCCTCGTGCTGAGGCCACTGATTCACGATGTAACAAAACGTTACCTCGTGCTGAGACCACTGAAAAAACTTTCAAATGTTTTTTTATGAATGAATCAGGATTTTATTCACTAATACTGTCCTCTAAAAAACAAGAAGCTGTAAAATTCAAACATTGGGTTACATCTAAAGTGTTGCCATCAATCAGAAAACAGGGGTATTACAATCAGTTCAATGACAGAAATAATAACATGCTGATGATTGAAAGTGAAGATGATCTGCATTATAAGATTGTTTCATTCATCAGAAAGAAATATGAAGGTGCATTAATGGTGGCGGGATTAGGTGAAAATCAAATAAGCCCAAACATGAGAATCAGAAGTTATAAGAAAGGATATATGGCTGGACAATGTGATTTAATGCTAATGAATCCCACAAGAAAACACAGCGCTCTTTGTCTTGAATTCAAAAGCCCAACAGGTGTGTATAAAGTGTCAGACAAACAGTCTGATATGAAGCTAATGTATGAGAAAAACAACTGCAAATACATCATGAGCAATAGTTTCGAAGACTTGATTCATGAAATAACTAAACACATGGAAGAAAGCAAATTATACTTATCAAGAAGAGAAAAATTCAAGTGATCCAAATACTGGATCCTTCGAACTGTAATTAAGAATTAATATTTGATTGGTGTTTTTTCGTCTTTATGTGACACCATTTCCCAGCGAGTGTGTAGTTTCGTCCTGTCTTGCAAACGTCACAATACCAAGGTTTATTTAACATGTATTTTGTTCTGTTTTTCTTTCTTTCCTCATCACTTTTTGGTCTTTCATTAGTCGATTTTAAATAATCATCTGGTAAATCCTCTTTTTCAACATACTCGAATTTATATGAATGTCCATCCTTTTTTGACACACCTGATTTACAATTATTGATACTTTCACAAACCATTTTAACAATACCAACATTAATTTGAAGATGTTTTTGAACAGCATACAAACTGTTGAAGTATAAAACTTCTTTATTGTTGATATTAGTCGCTTTAACACATTTTTTATTTTTATGATTATTAGCAACAAATGAATAATCACGACCTTCAGCTGATTTCTTGCAATTCTGTTGTTGTGTTACAAGTTGTAGATTACACAAACTATTATCTTCCTTGTTATTATTAATATGGTCGATGACTTTTCCTTCTGGAATAACACCGTTGTGACATTCCCATACAAATCGATGGACAAAATACGTTTTTTGACCCTTTTGGCCATGTTTTCTCACACAACACATCATATAACCACAATTATTTTTGACTCCTTTCATTGGCACTTTTTTGATAATATTTATAACATTTCCATCCTTATCAGAAGCATACAGATCATAAATTGGATGAATATGGTAAACGCATTCATTGATTTCAATCTTACTCATAATAATATAGTTTATATAATATTTCTTTAAAACAATTTAATCATGTTAATTGTTAAAGAGATAATAACTATGTATATATTACAAATGGAAAAAATTATCGAAACTAGTAGTAATATGGACAAGAAAAGTCTCAAAAAATTGAGCAAATCTAAGCTAATCGAATTGCTGTTGAAGCAGCAGAAAAAGCCTAAAGTTATTATAGTTCATGACACAAAACCTATGCCTAAACCAAGAACAAGACCAATTCCCGCCCCAAGGACGAAAAGACCAACTGTGAAAGAATTGGTTGATTACTTCGAAAGAAAAAGATTACCAGCACCACCAAAAGAATGGTTGGAAGAAATAGAACAATTGAAAAAGAGACCGATCCCAGCACCGAGAACCAAACAGGTGATTCAGAAACCAGCGATTGCACCGAGAACAAAAATAGAGCAAACAGAGAAAGCTCTGAAGGGCTTCACAAAATCTTTTGAAATCAGTATAAAAAATAACAAAGACCCGCTTGCGCAACTGCAAAACACAAGAAAGGCTGTTGCATATAATATTATAAAATTGTTGAATGAAATTAAAGGTCTCAAATTCGTTGAAACGCTAAAGGTAACATTCGCAAAAATGACTGACGGAGCAATAGAATACAAAACCGCATATTTCAACAGTGTAGCTCAAACAATTGTGAATAATCTGGAAGTAACTGAATCACTACAGTTGTCAAAAGACCAAATAATGAATAAGATTGCAGTTTGGGTATCTGAAGGTTCAGGTTGGACTGTTGATTCAGTTGATAGTCATTATCTTAATGTTGTGAAATATGCGCCAATGAAGGGCTCCTCATACATTAAACTACCAAATGAACTCAGAAACAGTGCGAAGGGTTTGATTAATATTAAAAATGAAGATAATGAATGTTTCCGATGGTGTCACATCAGACACTTGAACCCACAAGAGAAATACCCACAGAGGATTAAAAAAGTTGACAAAAAATACATTGAAAAATTGGATTATACAGGGATTGAATTCCCAGTTGCAACCAAGCATTACAACAAGATAGAGAAACAAAATGAGATCAACATCAATGTTTTTGGTTATGAGAATAGACAGCCATATCCAATTTTTGTTTCAAAAGAGAAATATGAAGACTGCTTGAATCTGCTTCTAATAACTGAAAATGAAAACAAGCATTATGTGCTAATCAAAGATTTCAATAAGTTCATGTACAATCAAACAAAGCACAAAGAAAGAAAACACTTTTGTATGCACTGTCTTCAATGCTTCAGCTCTGAAAGGGTGTTGAATAATCACAAGGACAACTGCATGCAAGTAAATGGCACACAGGCAATAAAAATGCCAAACAAAGATAACAACATACTGAAATTCAACAACTTTCATAAAGAACAGCAGGTACCATTTGTGATCTATGCTGATTTTGAGGCCATCACTGAAAAAATACACAGTTGCCAACCCAACAGTGATAAATCATATACAGAGGCTTATCAGAAGCATACTGACTGTGGCTACAGCTATAAAGTGGTTTGTTGTTATGATGATAAATACAGCAAACCAGCAGCAATATACAGGGGTGAAAAGGCTGTGTACAAATTTATGGAAGCTATGCTGGAGGAGGTCAAATATTGCAAGAATGTTGTGAAAAAAAATTTTAACAAACCATTGAAAATGACTAAAGATGATGAAGAGAAATTCCGAAAAGCCAAAGTTTGTCACATTTGTGATAAAAAATACACTGACAAAGATATCCGAGTTCGAGATCATTGTCATATTACCGGCAAGTACAGAGGTTCTGCTCACCAAGATTGTAATCTGAAACTCAGAGTGAACCCAGATGAAATAAAGATACCAGTCATATTTCACAATCTAAGAGGCTATGATAGTCATTTTATTATGCAGGAGATTGGAGCCATTGTTAAGAAGCACACTTACAAAAACAAGAAAGGTGAAGACTGTCAAATGAATATCAATGCTATCCCAAATAACATGGAGAAGTATATGGCTTTCATGCTTGGCAACCACTTGACCTTCATTGATAGTTTCCAGTTCATGAGCTCCAGTTTGGAAAAACTTGTAGGCAATCTACCAAAAGAAGCCTTAAAATACACCTCACAAGAGTTCAAGGGAAAGGATCTTAATCTGATGGCACAGAAAGGTGTTTATCCTTACGACTACATGGACAGTTTCGATCAATTCAATCAGAAGCTGCCCTCAAAAGATGAATTCTATAGCATACTGAGTGATGAGCATATATCAGATGAAGACTATACGCATGCTCAGACTGTTTGGAAAGCATTCTCTTTGAAAAACATGGGCGATTATCATGACCTGTACCTTAAAACAGATGTACTCCTACTGGCTGATGTATTTGAAAACTTCAGAAAAACATGCCTTGAGTACTATAAACTGGACCCGTGTCACTATTTCACATCTCCCGGTTTATCTTGGGACGCTATGCTTAAAATGACTGACATAAAATTAGAATTGATGACAGACATTGATATGTTTCAATTCATTGAAAAGGGTATGCGTGGAGGAATCAGCTATATAGCCAACCGTTACGGTAAAGCAAATAATAAATACATGAAAGAGTATGACGAGAAGGCGCCCTCGAAGTACATCATGTATCTTGATGCTAATAATTTGTATGGTTGGGCTATGAGTCAATATTTACCAACCGGTGGTTTCAAATGGTTGACAGAAAAGCGGATCAGCAAGTTAGACCTGGCTGTCTATAAAGAAGATAGTGCAAAGGGTTTGATACTTGAAGTTGACCTTAAATACCCCCAAGAGTTACATGATCTACATAATGACTACCCACTTGGGCCGGAAAATATTAAAGTGACTGGGGACATGCTATCAGATTATTGTAAGAAAATAGCTAGCAAATTCAATATATCAACTGGTCTGGTACATAAACTGATACCAACATTAAGCAACAAAGAAAAATACGTGCTCCATTATAGGAACCTCCAATTATATACTGATCTCGGTTTGAAAATAACCAAAGTCCATCGAGTATTAGAGTTCAATCAATCCCCATGGCTCAGACAGTACATCGACTTCAACACTCAGAAAAGAACTGATGCAAAAAATGCCTTTGAGAAAGACTTTTTCAAGCTGATGAATAACAGTGTATTTGGAAAAACGATGGAAAACCTCAGAAAGCGAGTAGACGTCAGATTGGTGACTGATGAGAAGAAGCTATTGAAATTAGCTAGTAAACCCACTTATGTTAGCAGTAAAATCTTCAATGAAAATCTAGTAGCTGTTCATAAGATAAAAGAAACACTTACTTTAAACCGGCCAGCATACGTGGGGATGTGTATTCTAGACCTTAGCAAGACACTGATGTACGATTTCCATTACAACTACATCAAAGAGAAATATGGAGATGAAGCAAAATTATTATTCACAGACACAGACTCACTGACCTATGAAATTGAAACCCAAGATGTATATAGGAATTTCTGGAATGATAAAGATAAATTCGATAACAGTGACTATCCTGAAAGCTCGCCATTCTCCGATAAGACCAATAAGAAAGTGATTGGTAAGATGAAAGATGAGGCTGCTGGAGTCCCAATATGTGAATTCATCGGTTTACGATCGAAAATGTATAGCTATATGAAAGATAACGAAAAGGAGGAAAAACAGCGAAAGGAATTAAGAAGAATATTATTAAGAATAACATCAAACATGAAAATTATAAAGACACTCTATTCAATAATAAACAGTTGCATCATAGAATGAAAACAATCAGAAGTCAAAACCATCAACTTGGAAGTTATGAGATAAATAAAGTATCACTCAGCTGTTTCGATGACAAACGATATATACTAGAAGACGGAATCAACAGTCGCGCATACGGACATTATCTTATCAAAAATTGTTGTTAATTCAAAGACAACCAACTTTTTATCAAAATGGTCTTACTTCTGATAAAAATATCAGAAAAATAATTTATGGGTACATTTTTGATTGGTTAGAAAAATCATGCGACCGTCTCGTGACTCAGAATAATAGCTATAGGCGATGACTCATTCCCTGTTTTCCGAGAATATCACGCTTGGTGATTTTTCCGAGAAAGTCACGCATTTTAATAAACTATAGATTCCATCAGATTGAAAGTGTGCTGACCTTGGTTCCATCAGATTGAACAACTATATATTCCATCAAATTAAATAACTATATATTCCATCAAATTAAATAACTATATATTCCAGAATACGAGACCAGAAGGCGAGTAGTATAGTGTTTGGGGAAAACGAAATCAATTGATTTCGTACCCCCAAACACTATACTACTAAAGGCTCCACCGCCATGCCTGAATTTGTTTCCTCTTTTGATGTACATGTACTGCATGGTATACTCTTTGTTGTTCTTCACTTTCCAGTTATCATTCTGACAAAACTATACAGAAAGTAAATGCATGTAAACGTCCCCTCGTAGTTTTGTTTACTTCATAATTTTAACCCTCTGAAAATTTCAATTCAAGGGGCTGCATTACTAATCATGAGACAGATACGGAATGATAAACAGAGTTAAATTTAAGTCAAAGCAATAAAATCACTGTATTACACCATGTTATTTTCATGACGATATTGAAGATTTATAAAACGGTGTATATGTAACAAAACTTAGAGAAACAACAACGATTACATTGGATTGTGGCGAGTTGATTTTGACAGGTCAACATTTAAAGCTTTGATTCACTGTATTTATTTACTTCCGGCTACACAAGGAGGGTTCGGGCCGGGGATTCGGGTGGCCATATACCAAATATAGCCTTTTATTGCTGTAATATCCTAATGTCTAGTCAGTCTACCATCACCACTGTAGTCCATTCATAATGTAGCTGCATGGATGCTTACAGTGTAGCTACTAACTACAGTTTTGTGTAACTGAGATGATTGTAGGTGAAAATATAGTGTAGCTTACCCATCTGTTCGAAGTTTGCTTCTCCATAAAAGGACTCCTTCCTTTAAAGTGTATATGACACGAAATTTTTTATTTCATTTTCTGATAGTTCGACATGTATAAATAACGGTTTGAGCGTTAAAAATCGGCGAAAAAAAGTTAAATGCCTCTTTTTCGATCAAAATTCGCGCTATTTTTGCCAAAAAATTTGTCACAGCAGCGCGCAGCCAAAACCTCTGTCACGTGACCTTTGTGACGTCAAGTTGTTTGCAAGATTCTCAGCATTCTTCTCCACTTTCCATAGGATCATACGAATTACTTGTATCTGTATCGCTAGACATTTTAATGCGTTCAAAGTCTCCAAACACTGCTAAGCAAGCCAAGTAATGCACATGTGTCTTTGCTAACAGCCGAGTATCGTGCAAACAACGTGACGTCACTTAGCGGAAAAGTCGTCCCCATTTCCCGACAAAATTTTAAGCTAAAATTTTCCTGTTTTGGAGCCTAAAAGTCGCCGAAAATTTTTTTAGACATTTCTAAATCATGAATCCTTTCTTTATGCATATAAACGAAAGAAAAAAGCCAATAAAAAATTTCGTGTCATATACACTTTAAGTCACACTTCTTTGCTTACACGGCAGCACCTTGCTTAACGGGTCATTGATCCCAATCAATGATAACAGCCACTCTCATGCCTACAGAAGGAGAATCAGTTAATTATTTAATATATGTATAACTAAAATTACCACTACATTTTGTCATTGATTGGACTGTGTGTAGTGCAGATATCATAAACTTACTGGATGCAAGTCCAAGCAATACGCACGGGCATTTAAGTAAGTACTGGCAGAACTGCTTGTGGCCATAGCTAATAACGTACAGATTAATTTCAATGATATTGCATGTGAGTTCAGTGCAGGGTTTAATCTGTATCCATTTAATGTCTTTACTTATAAAGCATTTTTGCAAAGGTTTGCTTGCAGTTTTTCAGTTCAGTTTAGTTTATTTTTAACCGAACAACTACATATTTGTGCACATAACTGAATGCAATAATTCAGTGTAGACTGGTATGAGGCTAAAAAACCAAAAGGCTTATAAAACCTGGACTCGTTAGTCACAACATCAATTCCCAATAGAATTATGGATACATAAGGCCAGCAATAACGAATAAAAGACGAACAACACGAACGAGGTACGAAAAACTTCGATTTCCGAAATAGCCGCCATGTTGTGACGTAAGATGGTTATCAAATTTGATAACCATCCCGGGCTGACAAATGGCGGAAATTCGTAGGCTTACATTTAATGTGTTCATGTGTGTTTACATTCAAGGATCAAGTCATTAACCTTTTTTTTCGACTTACCAGTCGGAGGAGCGAAATTTCCTGAATTGACGACGCAGACATGTTGAGGAAAGAACTCGATATCGTCAGACGTGAAGAAACACACGGAACAACGATTGGTCGGGGGCAACATTCACGTCTGGAGGAACTAGGTCCGAGTCATCCCAAGTGGAAATGTCAAATCGAACAGAAAATTTCTGGAATTTTAAAATTTCCGAAACATTTGGACAACCTCGAGGGGTTGACCGAAATTTTCGAAACGAGCTTCCAGAAACGTTCTGTTCAATTCGATCTTCTACCGGCATTTCCGGATATTTAGGTTAAATAGAATGCGCCCAAAGACTCTGGGTACGAGATTGGTTCTAATACACAAAATTTGTTTCATGTTAAGTGCAAATGGTGTTTAAGTGGAATAAAAAGCAAACAGTGGGGTCTGTAAAAGGCGCTTGTCAAGCTTGGAAGAGCGTAGCAATGGAGTTGTTGCAAACAACAATGAGAGCTGGAGCTATATGTCAGTGTCTTTTCTTTCCGTGAACACAGAGTCGTCACATGAAGTTCAGATTCTCGAATTCTCTCGAATTTTCGAATTCCTATTGACGGTAGTAACAAATTTATCCATACCTGAAAATACGAAAATTTCTGCTTATACCTCCATGACGACGCACCGTGTTGGCAGCAGAATTCAGAAATTTTTAGTGAAAACTGCCGTTCCTATCCGCTGTTCCTGTCTGTGGGGCAGTTTTGGTCGAGTTGGTTAAATAACTCACTAATATAGTGGGCTACAGCTGCAACTGTACCGTTATTAAAACAGAAAAGCGGAAGCCTGCGTGCAGACGTCTCCTCTGCGAAACAGCGTCGCTAATCGTGTTCCAGTGTCCTGCTGTTTTCCCAGGATCCTGGGAAAGAACTGTGATTGGTAGCCAGATAGTGGTTTTTGTTCGAGCAAATTCTGATTGGTCTTGCTCTAAAACAGATCTCATAATGTATGCATGCATTATGCCGACCTAAAACGGACCAAAACATACAATGTTGACTGTGTTTTCAAGCATCGAAAAGTTGAGCGACAGACATCTTGTGCAAGGTCACAGAGCATTTAATGTTTACAAAGTCCTCTTCAGTTCACTGTGCATCCAACATCAGCTTATATTCATGATATTTGTAAACAGTGTCTAACGAAACTACAAAAGCGACATAGACTTCCCAACAACTCGCGAAAAATCAACGAGGAGATTTTCGAAGATTACCGTTGCAAATCTTCTAAAGCAGGAGCATCGCCTTCTCCTGAGAAACGAATTCTCTTAGACGAATCTGGTTCTTCATCGCCGAACGATCATCGATCCTTGGTAACGCTATCTTCAACACTTGTCAAGGTCTTCCCCATGCATTTTACACGCGTAATTTCCAATTCTCCTGTTAGGCCTGCAAACAATAAGCGAGCAGCTGAAGAGTCTGAAAATGAACATAAGACTGTAGTGCAAGTCAAGGTGCAGTGGCTGAGTAACAGGCTGACTGAATAGCTGGAAAGCTTGGGGAAAATGTCGGAAATGTTGTGTAGGGGTACATATGGCCAGACTTCCACAGCGGTGGATAATGTTTCATTATTTATGCCAAATTTAAAACCAAACAGCGGGATACTTGAACACGATTAGCGACGCTGTTTCGCAGACGTCCCTTTTCCGCGTGCAACAAAGGAAATAGGAGACGTCTGCACGCAGGCTAAAAAGCGGTAGCGACAAACTGATTAGATGTTACATATGCATTTGCGTTTGCAATAGACCTTTCCACGGTTTTGTCAACTTTTGATATGAAACGAAATGGAACGAAAATCCGTCGACACTACTAGAAAGAGCACCTAACAATTAGTAAAATACCCAAGTTTGGGAGTCGTATCTGCTGGAAAATGTACACTGAGACAATTGTATGCTTGGGAGCACAAACTTGCCCTCCAGCATACAAACATATGTAAAATTTTCTGACTTTATAGAACCATATTTCGCTATTTTACAAGATGTGACTCTCAAACTTGGCCATTTTTACCAATTTGTAGATGCTCTTTCTAGCGGAGCTCCGGCGGCCCGAAGGGCCGCCAAGCGGAGCACCATACCTATAGAAACCCGTCAACTGCTTTTCTCATGGTAAAAATGGCTAGCGGTATTGCTCGTGCGCGCGTACGCACGACGACGACGTTGCCCAATAATTAATAATATCCTAATAATAATAATAATCAGTACTTGAGCCCAACATGGCGGCCATACTCCACCTGACCAGAGCTTACAGGCAAGAACAGCGCAGATCTCTGATAGTTGGACATCCATGTTATGGTCAATTGACAACTGTCAAAACAAGGCATCCGCTGACCAGTATCACGTGAGCATATCGCGGGCTCAAGTTTAGAGCTCATCGAGGTCAGCTGTTTTTTTTTAAGTTGACCGCTGACCAGGTACTGGCTTTCGATTGGATCGCAGGCTCAATCCTGATTAACTTAACCAAACGAGGCTTAATTTTTCACGCGCTTTCTCCCGTGCGGCAGCCGCGCGGCTCGAAATTTCACAGTCAGTTCATTCGGTTGGTTTCCTCATTATGAGCAAAACAATTTCATCTTCTTCGATCGAAGTTTGTCTTTTAATTCGCGTAAAAAGCATAAAAATTAAGAACTTGTTAAAAGATCC
>JAEMWC010000362.1:377500-402500 GCA_016490735.1 Pachyseris speciosa
CATCTTCCTTGTTGGCAACAGATTCCCAGTCAACATCCTTCAAGTCATTCACAAAATCTGCTTTGGAATAATTTTTAAACGAACGGTATTCAATAGTTTTCCCTGGTGCTTTGGTGACGCCTGACTTAACGACACAGAATATCATGGAATGATCACTTATTGTTAAATGAATAACTCCGTGATCAGTCACTCGATGCGTTGTATTAGAAAACAATAGATCAATCAGTGTAGATGATCTTTCTGTAATCCGTGTCGGTTTGTTGACAAGCTGGTCAAGTTCATGGGAATTTGTCACCTGAATCAATTTACGTTTCATGGCTTTATCAATATTCAAGTTCGAGCCAGTGAAATTAACATTAAAGTCACCAAGTAAAATCAATTCAATGTTGTCAGGTAATGCGGATAATGATGTATCCAGATCTTGAATAAATGATTCCATATTCAGGTCAGGCGCGCGATAGATAGTCCAAATCAAGAGCTTTTTGCATTTAGGGCGAGATATTTCGACAACACAAGACTCGGTAGAGGAGGTACCGAGATCAGGCCTTGGGCGATAAGGAATCCCATCGCGAACATAAGCCAAACATCCACCGCCAACTTTTCCCAATCTATCAGATCGTACGCAAGAGTAGCCAGGAAGGTGTATTTCGTTGTCCAATATAGACGGTTTGAGCCAGGTCTCCGATACAGTGAACACGTCGAAAGGCTTGTTCTCGAGTAGTATCTTCAAAGAATCCAATTTCGGCATTAGACTTCTCACATTTAAATGTGCTATCTTGAGGCCTCTAGAGCGGGTAAAATTTTCCACAGATAGCTTCACAGGTGGACCAGGGTTTAGTGAGACATCATTGCATTGTAGCAGTAGAGTAACGAGAAGGACATCTCTTGTTAGATTGACAAACTGGACCGAAGCGTCGCGGGAGAGACCAAAGTGGCGTTTGTTTCGAAGATACGATTTCTTCAGCGAATATTTAGGTGGAGAAAAAGCAATAACTTCCTGCCCAACTGCCAAGTCAGTACTCGCGTAATCGGTATTTGGTTGAATACCAAAACATGGGACCGATAAATCCCTCAGAATCGTGTGTATTAGCAAGAGAAAGACGGAGCCTCAAAGCACATGTTTAACCGCCATTATGCTAATTATGCTAATCATTCTTTATATTTGCTTCGCGCGTTGCCGCGTGATTATTCAAGATACAGTATCACGAACGTTCAAAATTTTCAATCTCTCGACGAAGAGAGCTCTAACACAAGCGATCTCTCTTCAAAAAGAAAGCGAAAGGGAAAAGGAGTAGCTGAAACTGTAAGACGAGCAAAAGCGAGAAGATTATCTTACGCGGAGGTCGAAATACATAAGCCTGGTGTTCACCAGCGACGCAAGCACAAGCGCAAGCCGCATAAGTAGCTTATGCTAAGTAAAAACGAACACTACACAAGCGAACGCAAGCATAAAAGAGCACTTGCGCTTGTGCTTGCGCTTATGCTTATGCTTGCGTCAAGCCCGTTTTCACTGTGAAATAAGCGCTCTTGTGCTTACGTCACTAGTGAAAACCAGGCTTTATGTACAGTTATCAGTCTCGCAGCATTTTCTGGGCTAACAAAGACCAAATGGCACGGGTTTGTTTTCTAAGGAGTCTTGGTAAATTTTGGTCCTAAACCCTTGAGACCAAGTGTTGAATCCAACATGTTGCATTCGTTTGGCCACCTCGTTCAACACTGTGCAACATCGTCCAACTCAACAATGTTGGATGATGTTGCACTCGTTTGGCCGGGCCTTTACACAGATAAGCAACAGTGGGAGACCTATCTTGAAAAAGCGAATCAAATGTCGGAATCTGAGCCTTCGCATCAGCATCATTTCTGCTGTTGTACCTAGTCACTGTGCACGAGTATGAGCGCTGGCATTGGAGAGAATAGTCTGTAGACCGGAGGGCAAGCAACGCACTGGGACATGACAAACAAAGAGCTTACATCATTTAAAATGGTAATTTTCTTTCTTTGTCTTGTCCCAGTGCGTTGCTTGCTCTCCAAAATGGCGTTGTTTGTACCACGTGACTGACCAGCTGCAAAGGGCCAATCTATTCAATTATTTATTATTATTATTTTGTTCCCTAACATTTTCGGGCAATTAAACTTTCAGCTACGGAATCCGAACAGATGAACTTCTTCTAGCTTATGAAAATATCACTTTTAACAGACTTCAAACACCATAAGGTACTTTAAAATGCCTTTCTACAGCTTTTGCTTGATTTGGCTCGTTGGGTGCCCCTGAGATGTTGTGTAGGGGTATATATGGCCAGACTTGCACAGCGGTGGATAATGTTTCATTATTTATGCCAAATTTAAAACCAAACAGCGGGATACTTGAACACGATTAGCGACGCTGTTTCGCAGACGTCCTTTTCCGCGTGCAACAAAGGAAATAGGAGACATCTGCACGCAGGCTAAAAAGCGGTAGCGACAAACTGATTAGATGTTACATTTGCATTTGCATTTGCAATAGACCTTTCCACGGTTTTGTCAACTTTTGATATGAAACGAAATGGAACGAAAATCCGTCGACACTACTAGAAAGAGCACCTAACAATTAGTAAAATACCCAAGTTTGGAAGTCGTATCTGCTAAAATCGCAAAGCTATAGCTTTGTAAAGTCGGGAAAATGTACACTGACACAATTGTATGCTTGGGGGGCACATACAAACATATGTAAAATTTTCTGACTTTATAGAACCATATTTCGCTATTTTGCAAGATGTGACTCTCAAACTTGGCCATTTTTACCAATTTGTAGATGCTCTTTCTAGCAGTTGTCGATATATTTTCGCTAACTTGTCAAAATCAAAAGTTGAAAGTCTTGAAAAAAAGAAAACTTGGAAAGGTCTATTAATTTACCATTTAGTTTCGACTGACTAGGTCAGCCCAGTTCAGCCTTCAGCCTACATTGTGCTCTGGCATTTAGTTTCGACAGACTAGTTCAGCCAGTTCAGCCTTCAGCCTACATTGTGCTCTGGCATTTAGTTTCGACAGACTAGTTCAGCCCAGTTCAGCCTTCAGCCTACTAGCCTCGTGTTTGGGAACTAACATGAAACTCTGGCACTCCTTTTTGAAATATAACATCCAGCATGTTGTTATAAAGTTTAATGACACAATCTCCTCTCGCAGGATGTTGCACAAGAGTGCTTGCCTTGTACTCGCATTTGTCCTCATACATCCGAAATTCTGGATTATGTGCGACCTTAACACCAGCCCGATCGGCAAGTAAGCCGATGTACGCATCGTCGATCTTTAAAGGTTTCGAAATATCAAAATACGACAAGAACGTTTCGACCACATCGCGTGACAAAACATAACCTCCACCGCTACAATATGCTTTATACACAGTGCCGTTGTATTCCTCCGGCGACACTCCATACCTACCATCTCGCATAACAACACTACCAACCATAATATTCCCGGTGTAAAATTTCTTCTTTGGTGTTGTGTACTTGGTCAAAAAATCCAACAGCCCGAAAGTGTTCACGAAGACATCATCGTCTGACTTAAGCAAATAACCAAAAGAACAATATTTCAGAGACCATTCGAAACCCATCGCTACTTTAAAACTCATATTCCAAAAATGTTCCCGATAATCAGCTTGCACCATATCACCGTAAAAGTCGGATTCCCCCTTGGCTGTTTTCATTTCTTCATCGTTGTCGTTTTTCCCCAACAGATATACGGTTTTCCATTTGGCTAGGATGGAATGGTCCGTCCCCAAGTCTTGCGAATTAACTGGCGGCGGTCGAAATTTCCCACATTCGTAGACACCAGAATGAGAAGGAACAATGTGTTTGGACAAACTACAGTGCTCAGTAACTTTGTCCGATGAACTTTGTCAAGAAAAACGGGTTGTTTTCCTATCTGACCAGACTGTAACACTGCCACTAAATCGATATTACCAACAACGATCTCGTTGTGTACATGCCGTATTCTAACCGTTAATAAGATCGTTACACAGATAAGCAACAGTGGGAGACCTATCTTGAAAAAGCGAATCAAATGTCGGAATCTGAGCCTTCGCATCAGCATCATTTCTGCTGTTGTACCTAGTCACAGTGCACGAGTATGAGCGCTGGCGTTGGTGAGAATAGCCTGTGGACCGTTCGCGAATTGATAACATCGACCTGTGGGAGGTGACGTCACCGGCTGAGTTTCCGAAGTAGCCACGATCCGATGTCCGAATATACCGGAACTTCACTTCTTTCGCGTAATGGCGGATGATATCGCTAAAATAACTTCGCTTCTGGTCAGGTCTGTTCATTGCACATCATTGAATACATGCTGTTTTCTTGTCTCACCTTTTCATCTTTTGAATCTTTCAATTCTGCGTTTGACTTTTGGAAACGTGGTCGAGATCTAAGCTCGATGAACATCTAATAACGTTACTAGAAAAAAGTGTAAAAAAGATCAACTTTATGACAAAAAATTGACTAATATGTTTCTTCGCCGATCTAAAGACCTTCAGGATCAATTGTTCTGCCTTTTGAAATTAAAAAAGCTTCCCTGGCCTTACGGATTGAGTCTCTATTAGAAAATATTTTCTCAATGGGGATTAATTGCATGTCGTTAGCAGTGTGGTTAGGAGAGGAGAGTAAATGTTCCGCGACTGTGGTAGGTTTAGATTTGGTGTTAGGGTTATCTATGGTACGGCGGTGTTCATTAAATCGGTCTTTTAAACGTCGTTTAGTCTTTCCTGTGTATTGTAAATTATAGCGATTGCATTGAATCATGTAGATTAGGTTTTTAGTGTCACAGGTCAGGTTAGATTTAATACGGCGCGTTTCACCTGTAGAAGAGAAAGTGTAGCTTGTGAGTCCGTCTGAAATGTAGGGACAAGTGGCTCAATTTTTACCGCAACGGAAAGAACCGGAAGGGAGTTGTGGGTGTGAATTAGTAGAATTGAAGAAAGTTTAGCTGTGACTAGTAGGTCACGGAGATTAGGGGAACGTCTGAAGGCAACAACAGGCAAATGCTGAAAAATGTTTTTGCAGCGGTTAGAAGATAGCAGTAAATTGTAATGTTTTTTGATGATACTAGAGTTGTGAGGAAGCGATGGATTAAAGTTCGTTATAAAAGGTATACGTTTCGGTTGTTGACGTCTTTGGTTTGTAAAGTGAGTCTGCGGGGGATGTCGGCGGCGCGTTGTATTTGTATAGTGATGAAGTTGCGGCTGTAATCTCGTTTGAGGTGATATGTAGTGAGTTGAGCAGCGCGAGTATTAAACGTTTCGTCGGTAGAACATATACGTCGTAAACGGAGTGTAAGACTGAAAGGAATGGCTTTTTTAGTATGTAGGGGATGACAAGAGGAGTAGAGTAAGTGTTGGTGTTTGTCTATAGGTTTAGTATAGAGGTCGGTACAGATATGACCGTCGTTAGTTAGTGAGACATTAACGTCAAGGAAAGGTACGTTAGTAAAAGAGTCTGAACTGGTGAATTTTATGGTAGGGTGAACGTTGTTAAGATAATCGATGAAAATTTTTAAATTATTCAGAGCTTCAGTCCAGATCATAAAAATATCACCGATATATCGTAGCCACGTGTGAGGTTGAAAAGGGGCATTTTCAAAAGCGTTGGCTTCGAAATACCCAAGAAAAAGGTTAGCAAAAGAAGGGGCCATTTTAGTACCCATGGCCGTGCCGTGTACTTGAAGGTAGTGGTTATCATTAAAAGAAAAATTATTCATGGTGAGAATCATGCGAATGAGGTCACAAAGTGTGCCGGTGGGAATGGTATTGTGAGGGGAAGTACGTAGAAAGTGATCACAGGCATTAATACCTTCATTATGTGAAATATTAGCGTATAATGATGAAACATCAAGTGTGACTAATAGTGAGTTAGCGGGTAAATTACCGATGGTAAGTAGTTTGTTAATGAAATCGTTAGTATCTTTAACAAAGGATGGTAGTTTATGAACTAAAGGTTGAAGGTAGTAGTCAACGAACTGGGATATACGTTCAGTAGGATGGCTATTAGACGAAACAATAGAACGTCCTGGATTACCGGGTTTATGTACTTTAGGTAGAATGTAAAAACGTCCTGGTTTTACGTCAGTCTGTATAAGGTATTGTTTGGTTTTGTCGTCGATAAATTTGTCATGATGCATTCTGTTAACATAAACGGTGACACGTTTTTGTATGTCAGCAGTGATGTCTTCGTTTGAGTGTTGGTAAAATTTGGCCATCCGAAATATAGTACACAAAACTTAAAACCATTCTACGTTGTATCGGCCCTCGCTTTTATACTCTTTGTTGATTTTATTACGCTGACCAGATCACCAGTTTGATCCAACGTATACCAGCAGGATTATTGTCCACGGTTGCGTCCTTGAACATTTGATATTAATTCCCCTGGCCAAGTACCAGCATATGGAATTTGTAGAGGAGGGATCAAGAAATACTTCTGAAGAAAAATTTGTTTTTCAAGGTCTCTACAAAAATATTATCAAATTTGCTTTGAAAACAGGTATATTTCGGAAGCTTTGGTATGGAAGCTGTTCTTCAAGCGGAATATTCCGACGAACTTATCGGTTACAGGAGCCCATCACCAGGGCTCCTGTCGGTTAACAGGGCTGTCAACCCCCTGTCCACCCCCCCCCCCCCAATCTTCAATATTGAGAATTGTGATAGATTACGTCATAATGCACATGACGTTATTATAACATTTGATATGATTGGTTTATTTCCGACCAATCACATTATTGCTTATTTTACAATGGCAACGCTTGCAAGGACGGTTTGTTGGAGACGGTTTATGAGGAAACATTTTAATATTGTTATTCATGTTAACAGTAAAATAGCTCAAACAACACAAAATATTTGAAATTTTATTGTTGTGAAAGTCGAGACTCACAAGAAATGGCAAACTCCTTTGATTATCCGGGAGATTTCAGACTAATCTGGAGACCGGGAGATACGATCCAAAATCTGGAGACTCCCGGATTATCCGGGGGGTTGACAGCCCTGGGTTAAGTTAACGCCCAGCATATGTAAAAGTTAGTACCGGGTGTCAGGAAAGCTCCTGCAAATTTTCGCTGGTTTACGACACCTACAAGTACTATCGAAATGCGGTTTTCTGAACGAATTCCTCGACCCTTTGCGATGTCGGAGATTGCGTGACTAATACAAACATTTGAAGATAATTATTTCGAGCGAGACCTTTTAGAACATGCGATGATAGGATATTTAGATTATATGTCAATGACAGTCAGAAATCAAAGATGGACACGTTCCAAGTAATTTCGTATCGGTTGACAGCTTGATCGAGTAACTTAGAAACAGGAGACCATTGTTGACAGATCGTTAGTTTTAACATTGTATTGTGCGACATAGTTTAGTTGCCTGGAGAGAGTAAAGGAGAACTGTACCTGAGAACTGTGAACCGTGAATTAAATCATCTAAAACCAAGTTTATTCTGTGATATCGTGAAGTTCGGCCCTAGGGCATTCGCGACAGCGAGTAATAATAGAGAGATTAAACACCACGTATCTTTTTCCCGCGAACGGCAGAGAGGGTCACGTGACCTGAGATTTCCCGTGTTTGTCGTTTGCCGGCCGCCGTTTCTACTCGAGGGGGACGTTTTTCCCGTTTGGAGGAACGCGAAATCGTGACTATTTACAGCCCATTTTTACCGACTATTTCTACATTTTGATCGCTTGCTTTTATAGCTATGCTTCTTTTATCATCCTACTTCTACATGAACTGCCTGTAAAACTAAAAGAGTTTCAAATTCAAGCGGAAAATACATAACTTCTCCGTATCCATTTTGTCTAGTCGCAGTGAATGGCCACCGAGAACATGTGTCGACGGGAAGCTTAAACAGACAAATATCGCGGACGGAACGACAAACGACAAACGGCTAGCCGACGTTCGGCGTTCGCCGTTTTCGCGGTGCTTAATCTAACTAATAATATGCAAAACTCCGCCTCCCACAACAATAGGGGAATCCTTGTTTACAATATTTGCCTCATTAGCATGAACAATTCAGTTTCTGATGGAGCTACAAATAAATTAGTTCTGAATATTGAAAGTTCATAGTATGAATAACTCTGACAATGAATATGAGCCTCATTTATTGAATACTTTTTTGCGCAACGCGGGTTTAAAAACTCAAAATTTTGCAAAGAATGTATGAGCTCATTAGTGCTTTTGCCACCCAGAAATTTTGTAGTTTTTGGAAGACAATATCTCCTTGAATACTACTCCTAAAGAGCTAAAAATTTCACTAGCTCTTTAGCTGCCTGGAGTCAAATCACATCCAACAATTCATCCAACATGTTTTCTTCTGTAAGCACAGCCGTATGCAAATGAGCAGAAATGTAACCAATGACGTAATCCCCCTATAGCACGCGCATTACAAGCTCCACTGATTTCGGAAAGGTAACCATTGGCAACGTTTACTCCAAAAACCTTTATTTCAACACGTCGTTTTACACAGCAAAAAAATTCAGATCAACTAAGAAATTTCGATTTTAACAATATCTTCCGTTCAAGAAAAACAGCAGGTCTTCCGGCAAATGCTCGGATGGCTCCCACGTGTTTTCAGTTGAAGAATAATTCTTCCACTGAATAAAATACTCGACGTTGCTTCCTTGATTTCGTTTGGAGAATTGCGAATTTTGTTTCTATTCTGTTTGTATTTTAGTTAGGCGAAGCTAAATAAATAAATAAACAATAGACCGATATTACATTTCTGATGAACAATAGATTTTGCCCGTCCAGACTCGTCATCAGGATGAGTTCTACCTCCCATTGGATTAAGATCCTTTGTGTTTGCTCGTTTTGTGGACGAGGCTGGACGGGCAAATCTATTGTTCACAAGAAGCGTGATATTAGTCTATGGACAACAATGTTCGCTCAGGCGTAAGACGCGTCGCTTGCCTTTGCTTTTGCTTTTTTGTTCGGCTCTGGATTTCAAACAGAAATGTCATTTATTTTATTTTCCCCACCGTCTTACGAATAGGAAAGACCTGTTTTGTCTTTAAAATCCTCGATCAACGTGCAGACTGCGTCTAATGAACTGCTTTGACCGGTCGAGTGAAAATGGACAACAATCAAACAGAAGCGAGTGTCAGTTCGCGCACCGCACTTTCCATTTGGCAACGCTTTGGAAGAAGAATGTTTTGTGGGAAAACTTTTGGCTACCGCGCTCAGACCATCCCGGGTGTGACATGTCAAAAAAAAGAAGAATAAAGAGAATGTTGCTGCACACGACTTTGTTGACAAAACCCTCTGTGAAGAGCGCGGGCCCCCTTTAAATTATGGCGCCTTACACCTAGGGATTTACTTCGCACATTGACCATTTGATTGACAGCCACCGACTCACTGACGAGAACGGTCGGAATGGGCCCTTTGCAGCTGCTCAGTCACGTGGTACAAAACGCCATACTGGAGGGCAAGCAACGCACTGGGACATGACAAACAAAAAGCTTACATCATTTAAATGGCAATTTTCTTTCTTTGTCTTGTCCCAGTGCGTTGCTCGCTCTCCAGAATGGCGTTTTTGTACCACGTGACTGACCACCTGCAAAGGGCCGATCTATTCAATTATTTATTATTTTTTTTTCCCTAACATTTTCGGGCAATTAAACTTTCAGCTACGGAATCCGAACAGATGAACTTCTTCTAGCTTATGAAAATATCACTTTAAACAGACTTCAAACACCATAAAGTACTTTAAAATGCCTTTCTACAGCTTTTGCTTGATTTGGCTCGTTGGGTGCCCCTGAAATGTTGTGTAGGGGTACATATGGCCAGACTTCCACAGCGGTGGATAATGTTTCATTATTTATGCCAAATTTAAAACCAAACAGCGGGATACTTGAACACGATTAGATACTTGAACACGATTAGCGACGCTGTTTCGCAGACGTCCCTTTTCCGCGTGCAACAAAGGTAATAGCGGAGCTCCCGCGGAGCACCATACCTATAGAAATCCGTCAACTGCTTTTCTCATGGTAAAAATGGCTAGCGGTATTGCTCGTGGGCGCGTACGCACGACGACGGAGTCGCCCAATAATTTATAATATCCTAATAATAATCATAATAATCCAACATGGCGGCCATACTCCAGCTGATCACCTAGTTTACAGCGTACATCGGCAGGGCGGAAAAACCGCTCATTGGCTGAAGTCCATCGTCAGAGAGCATGCTCGATGCGATATCCGCTGACGGCCTGCAGGCTATTTGCGAAGGCACATGGTTCGAATTCACGTTGTTTTATGCGTCCAAGTTGTTTTTGTTCTGCTTTCTTACTGTTTGTGAAAGTTCAGGTTGATCCATTTCGAACTGTTAGTCACGGAACAAGAAGAAGAGAAGCTACGGTGAGTAATAATATCGCAATTCTTAATTCACCGTCGCTTTTTCTGAACATGTTTTTAAATCACTTGCTTGTCAATTTCATTTGCAGTCCGTGAGCTTACGATTTTGTTAACTGATCTACAGTTTCTTTATCTCATAGATGGCTTAATATTCTGGTGTAAAAGCACTGGGAAAAGGTTAATGGTAAGTTGAAACAAAGTTTTCTTTACACAAATGTAGAATTTTCTCCACGGTGTTGACGTAAGCTGCTCAGAGAGTGGCAGGCATTTTGTGGCGCCATCGGCCGTTGGGCCACGCATGTTTTCTCAATCGTCAGTCAAAAGTGGCATAAGCATTGGTTCCGTTTTTTTTTTTTTTTTTGGAAAATTCGATGTCTGTCTTTAAGTTGTGTTTTATTACGTGTTTCCTTACCTGGTAGAAGGCAAACCTTGTTGATTTCGATTTTGCGGGCTCACCTGAAAAAGCTTTGTTCCCGCCACTGCGAACTCCTCTAAGATCGTCTTAAAAATTACAGTAAAACGCTGAGCCTTCAATTATAATATATTATGATTTTAGTTAAGAAGTTATAGTTCATCCATGATGTAATTAATGAACAAAAGTTTTCTTGAAGCCAAGCGAAACCTAAGTTAATTAGCTTTTTTGACGAATAATTTTGACTGGATGAGGGACGTATGCGCCTTGTTGTTACGTTACCGAGAAAACATAATAAACTGTATTACTCTTGTGACTTAAAGCATAATCGCTTTAAGAGTAGATGCTACTTACAGAAAGATCGTTGCCTCAGAGTTTAATGTTTTCTTTTTCTTTTCTGGTGTTGGTGTTGTGATTTGCCCTATCCTGCGACAATTTTATGTCCAGTTACTGGTCTCTACAGAATTTCAAAATCCTCATTATTTTACTTTTATGAGACTAAAGGCGCGGTAATACGGGAAAAAAATTCGTGCAACTTTCCACGCAACATTGTTGCGATGCGAATTAGAGCGATGTTGCCCGTTTTACCACCCGCGCAACACTTCCCGATCTTGTTGCGCAAAGTAGAAGGCGGTTCTACTTTCTGCAACATGTTGCTGCAACATGAAACAACGAAAATTGTTGCCCAACAAGTTGCTCGTGCGGGTGGTAAAACAGGCAACATCGCTCTTCAACTCGTACCGCAACAATGTTGCGTGGAAAGTTGCACGAATTTGTTGCCCGTATTACCGTGCCTTAAAACAGAAATTAAGAGCTAAGGTGTGACTAATTGCATAACATTTACAAACATTTCAAGCATTTATATTTTAGTTATCCATGCATTTTTGGTCTCAAACTCTATTCATGCTCACATTTGATTGTGAGGAATAGTATGAAAGAAACCCATTTAGAATTAACGAATAGTTCTCTGTGGAGGTTTATTCTTCTAAGTTTACTGTTTGTGTGAAGCCTGGTGAAGGGTCCAGCCCCTCTTGGTCTTGTAAACCTTTTTGCAAGAAGCACAATGTTATTGAGTCCCTGTTTCTACTGTGGTAGCTGCACTGTTGATAATTGCTGGCCTAGATTTTGTATTAGTGTATTTGAAAAGTGGTGACCAGGAGAGTTTTTGGAAACGTTCTTGAGCTTTAAGGAGTAGCTTGCTTTTAGCAGTCTCACAGTTTTGGTCACCAGCAACATCTTTATCATCAGAATCATTCTCATTGTCATCATTGTTGTCAGGGTCATCGTCATCATCACTGTCAGGACCATCGCCATCATCTGCATCAGGAGTGTTGGCCCTATCATCATCCACCCCAGCTAACAAACCCTGGTTGAAGCTTTTTGCAAGCTCTTCTATTCTGAGGGGCAGTTGCTCTGAGCAAATAAAGCACTTGATGCGACCTGCCAAGGAGTACCTGTGGTCACCAGGTTGAGCTGATTCAGTTAGGCACATTTTATGGTAACTGTGGCCACAGTTTAAACGGAGAACTGGCAGATTGAATTCATCATGCCCTGCATTACAGGCTGGTGAATCACAGGCCAACAAAGGATCTGGCTCCTGCCCACTCCAGGCATAACCTAAAGGAAGGCTCCTTTGATCAACTGTTGCATCAAGAGAGGGAAGGTAATATGGCTATAAGTAAAAAAAGGCAACGTTTTAGTCTATAGAATATTTTTATCTTATTAGAGTTTGTATGAGAGGCAATAATTTATTTTTGTGCTGATATACAGCAAAATAAATGGAAAAACAAAACAAACCGGTGAACCAAGTGTACTGGTGAACACTAATGAAAAATCTCTTAAATTCAAAGTCTGGGGTTTGTTCTATAATATTATAACAGTTAAGAACAGTTGTTAAGGGATGAGATTTACAATCAGCCATCATCATTCTGTTTTTGAATAAATTTATTGACTTTTTAAAATACCAAACAATATTAAACACTGCTTCTGTGAATTATGCCTTATTGTAGAGTAACATCAAAGTTGAGTTTTTCTGTTTGTACCTGATACTTGTGATGACCTTTTGGTATTTTAGAAGAACGTCCTAGTTTTTGTTGCACTGAGATGAACAAGTCAATTAGGAATTCTGCAGCTTTGTCTGAAAGTTGTTGCAGGTTTCTTGTACCTTTTCCCCTTCGGTTTGCTGGCAGAAACCAGGTGCAGAAGTCTTCAGCAAACCTGCTGCTATTGAGAGCCTTTGCAGCATCTTGTATCTGTGCAGGTGTCACATCAGGTGGTAGAGATCTGAAAGGTTGAAGAAATTGTAAGGCTTTAAACTGAGAATTTGCCAATATTCTGTTTTTCAGTCTTACCTAATAGTTATAAAGTGACGCACTGCTTTATTTTAATAATCAGCCATCTATGTTAAAAACAATATCTGTCAGAGTGTATCTAATAGTAACTGGGGCCATTGGACCTCGACAAACTTTGCCTCTAACGATTGGAATAAATTAGACCCTTCAATCAGACAAAGCCCATCATTAGCCAGCTTTAAAAGAGTGTTAAGAAATGTAAATAGTTTTTAGTTTAATTTTTATATATTCATATATTAGTCATTTTTTTTCCTTTTCGTTCTTTTTTTTTATCTTTTGAGTACTCTTTTGTAAATCACCTATCAGTGAAATTGATATCCTCAATAAAGATTATTATTAATTAATATGTTGCTGTCAATGGACAGCCCACATTTAGCGATTTTTCTGCCTATCACACATCAACCCCTGGGTTTCTTTGATACAACACACACAAAAAACAATCACAGCAACAGTCATAAACTATTTTTAGTTCTTAGCATTGCTTGGGTCAAATTTTAGTTTGTAATCTCTTACCTTCGAAGTAGTGAATGGAAAACTTCAACTTTTTTCTCTGTTAATTCGTTTAGCCATTTTTCCAAGAGATTTTGAAGATCTGGAATGCCCAAGCTCATTTGGTGAATATGGTCGCTCATCTGGCACAGGGTAGCCTTGTCGTAGTGTTGTCGTCGTTGTATTACGAACATCAGGGCCAGACGTACCATGGCCTCTAACCACATCTGATAATTTCCCCCTCTAAAGATAATTGAGCAGAAGTAGAAGACTAATGGGACCAACTCATCCAGGAGGAACACCAGCAACACATATTCAGGATCTTTGCACTGCCCAAAGGCAGAACACACGGCAGTTCTCACAGATAGTCATCCTCCTAATACTACTGTTATGAGCATGGAAATTCTGTGTGGTTTGGGTTTCGTGGGTAGTACCTTTTTCTGGCCAAAAAGGTATTTGTAAAGCTTGTCAAAAAAGCAGTGGTAGTTGACAACAATATTTTCTTGTGAATTCAAGCATATGTGGAATGGGCCCTGCCATGGCACCAGGGACAACATGTAAACTGGATCAACATTGTGTTTCCACTGTGGGAAAAAAATTATAATTGTATACATCTTTTATTCATTGTCACATGGGTTTGCTCTGTTTGGGGTCTTTAATAGTGTGCACACAGTGGAAGTCATCAATGATGAGAAGGAGAAAGTTGTTGTTCTGTTGAGGAAGAATATGTAATACTAGCTTATTTTAACAAAGCATAGTAATACTGAGGTGTTTTAAACAAGTTCATCGTTGGCTGTTCAAAACACCATGTCTGTTGGTTGGATGCTATTGTTTTCAAAAGAATCATTTCTATTGTAACAGAACCAATTACTCTTTGGTCACTGTATTGTGCCAATAATTTTTTCACATCAGAATATGGTTGACAATAAACCAGTGGAAGCCATGGCAACCTTTTTTTTTTCGATTAAGGTACATCTTGGACATTACCCTTAAGGAAGTATGCAGTGGTCTTAAACATTCACTGTAATTAGACATAGGATTTTGTAATTTTTTACTGATGATTTTTACCGTGTTAAAATAAAGTTATCTTTTCTTATCTTATCTTACACAGTTTTGTCAGTTTGAAGGTGTTCCTCCAAGAATAGACAGTGCTGACCACATTAACCAATTATTTTGTATTTAATCCTTGGATTCAATGATTGGTTTCTACCTTGATCGCACTCTCAATGATTGCTTGGGTTTTATGAATACTGGTGGCCGATTGCCCTTTTTTATGATTCAACACACTTCTGGGGTGAGTGCTGAATCCCAAAAGTGATCCAGCAGTAAGGGCGTCATCACTGGCACCATGGAAGGAGAGATGCACCCCACAGTCTTGTTGTAAAGCATTATTTTTCTGTTAGGAGTAAATGACAAGAAAATCAAGAATTATTTCATTGGTTTATGTCAATTTGTTGTATGAAAAATACTAAATAGAGGAATAGATCATTTCATTTTATTACAAATACCCACTTGATTTCTGAAGTATGACAGCTGAAGTATGACAGCTGGTGAAAATGTTTTAACCTTTCAAGGAAGGATGTTTCTGAGAACCAAAAAAGGAAAAATGAATAATGGCAGTGTGATATGACATTCTCCATTGATTTGTATGATGTTTGCAGGTACCTTGAATCTTAGTGCATTTTTCTTTCAGTGCAGCATTTTCAAGTTGTAGTTCAGCAATAGTGACTTTTGCCTTGGCTAACTCATGGCAAGTTGCTTCATACTCCGTCTGGGAGGCCACACCCTGACTGGTTGTGTTGGGGTGGTGCATTTTCTCTACAAATAAAAAAGTCTGTCTATTGCTTGCTTTTGTAATTACAGATTTGTTAGAATTTCATTTGCAAAAAAACACTTACCTTCCTTGTACCAGGGGGTGCATAGAGTTTGTGGCTCGTAAACCTGGGATCCAAATCCACCAGACGGAGATGTTTTTGGCACAGGAAAGTGCCACCCTTGTAGTTGTCTAGCTGGGTGGCCACACTAAGGATTCTTTCTGGACAAGGGACTAGGTTTTTCCCCTCCTTACATTTTCTTTCAGCTGGAAAGCAGCAGGTTTTCTGGGTTTCCATTTTTTTTTCTTCTCGCGTGTTTTAAACAAAGCCAAACAGGTCTCGGGTAACCACAGAAAATAGCTTCCCTTCCAGAGTAGTAGTTGGTTGCACCCCAACATGCCTCTGAACCGCTTCGTAGGCGAGGGCTGTATTCGCACACATTTTCCATATTAACTTTGGGGCTGTCTTAACCGGAAACGTAAGACAGAAAGGGCCGGAAATTTTAGTTCCACAGCTGTTTGCAAAGCCAGCTTTTGGCGCCAGGACGGCTGTCAAATTGAGGCGGGAAAAATGAGCAGCAGCACCACTTCCCGCGCGTAGTTGCCCAACAAGTTGGTGTATGACGAGCAATGTCACAACGTACACTTAGCGCTTAATGCAAACGGAAACAATTGATAGTTTGAAGGATGAAGGGAGTCTATTGCCCTTTATAAGTCGTATTTGCCTAATGGTGAGTGGTGTTTGGTCGTCTTCATGGCTGCATTTGATTAATTTGTCTGACATCGAAGAGGCGTCCTTCGTAATAATGTCCTTTAGCATGATGATTGCGAGCGTGACATCTGAAAGCCGAAATATTTTTATGTACGTATCCTTCGATTTTTTTACATATTTGACATTTTGTTTTTATACTATTGAGTACTTGATTTAGGCGCTTTTTGACCTTAAATAGTACAAGAGTTTCTTATTTTTTTAAATTTTGTGAGTGGTGGTGAACAGTCGATGTGTACTGCGACCTCGAAAATCTCCCAGACTTTGATGCAGAAATCGGAGCGTCATTCATAACCTTAGGCAACTATAACTTTGCAGACTGATTCTACAGGAGTTTTGTTTTGGAGAACAAGGGAATTTTTCGTCAAACTCGTAATAAAAACGGATTTTTAAGAGGTCAAACTTTGTTATTTTTGTTGCTTATGCGAGCCGTCGTAAACGAGTCAGCGGTTAACACTAAAACCCGCGAAAACGACAGCCAATGAGCGGTTTTTCCGCCCTGCCGCGTACATCTTTGATATAGGGCATCCGTGTCATGGCTAATTGACACCTGTCAAAACAAGGTTTCCGCTGACCAGTATCACGTGACCATATCGCGGGCTCAAGTTAGAGCTCATCGAGGTCCGCTGTTTTTTTGAAGTTGACCGCTGATCAGGTAATGGTTTTTAATTGGATCGCAGGCTCAAGTCAAGTTAATTTAACCAAAACGAGACACCCAAGCCACAACGAGGCTTAATTTTTCGCGCGCTTTCTGCGGCTCGAGATTTCACATTCAGTTGGTGTCTTCATTTTGAGCAAAACAACATCATCTTCGAAGTTCAGTTTCTGTCTCTTAATTCGCATAAAGGGCATAAAAATCAAGAACTACTTAAAAGATACTCCGGAAGGTAAATTTTCAACTGGAAAATGGAAGAGCAAAAGGTTGTTCGCAGGAAATTCTTCAATTTTTGGATCCACTTCTATGGCGCCCGGATTGTGTGGTTGAAAAACAAAATGATTTAATGCTTCAGGGCTTGTTCACTTTACCGCAACATCTTGCAGCTCACCAAGAAAGTTCTTAACAACTCACCGGCATTAATGGCAGGAACGAGTAGCTCATACTTGGTGGAAGAAGTTTTTTCTTTGAACAAACCGTTTGCTATTTTTGTAGATGTGTGTTTTTACTATAGTGGATCGATGCGTATTTTCAAGTGGTAGAAACCTCGACAACACAGGTAACTTAAATAAATTGAAGCTTAGCATTTGGTTTAATCGTTGTTAATTTTGTTCAGGAAGGAAACTTGTATTTCTGTCTCGAATGGATATAAATAACAGTCTACTCGTTTTGGACACAAAGAAGTAGCTAGTTGAATTGTTTGTTTGTTGTTTTACAAGCGAACGAGTGTTTTCCTCCGCTTGGCTGACTGCACATGTTTTTCGGCGTCTGTGTTTCTGCCGTGTTAAAAACTGAAAGAAACGTTTGCCCTTATGTTATTAACACGTAATCGCAATGAATCCTCGTAAAATTAAGGATTAGTATCACTTATGTTTTGCGCGATGAGGGCAATTTCAGCAACTTTCTGAAAACTGGCACAAGTGATATTCACTCGGCCCCATGCGATTACCTATCCAAACTATCAGGATTGTTTTCCTTTTTCTCTTTTCTACGACATTTAAGCTATGTCTAAACTTAACGTACTATGAAATATGTTTGTTAAGTCCCGGCTAAAAGATCAAACATTTTCTGCCATTATCGTGTTTGTCAAGCATAACGTTTGGTGGCTAAACGCAAAACAATGTTTGACCAAACACGGGACCAAGTGAGTCCAAAATAAATTATTTTTGCGTATTATTGCTGAAATTTTCGACGTTATGTGGCTCATTTGGTTGCTTTTTACCGTTTGTGCACGATTTGTTTGTTGGGGTGGCTAAACGATCAAACATTTGTTCGTAATGGGAAATTTTGGATGAACATGTTTGATTTCGATCAAACATGGAAAGCCATTTAATGCACTATTGTGAGAGGTGGCTAAACCGTCAAACATGCTCGTCCAACGATGTTGGATGAAAATATTTGATCATTCTTTGATTGCTAAATTTGTTTTTGAACAAACACACGTGTCGACTGTATTGTTTTCTCGTAATGTTTTGATGTTTTTGAACCGCGGTCAATTCCCGTTGTCTGCTCTAAACATAAAATATTGGCGCAAGGAAAGCCGTGCGGTGTTCTTCAATACCAGTAAAAAAATAATAATCGTGGAGCTCCGCTTTTAGGCTTGGCTAAATCTATATATTAGGAGACATCTGCACGCAGGCTAAAAAGCGGTAGCGACAAACTGATTAAATGTTATATTTGCATTTGCATTTGCAATAGACCTTTCCACGGTTTTGTCAACTTTTGATATGAAACGAAATGGAACGAAAATCCGTCGACACTACTAGAAAGAGCACCTAACAATTAGTAAAATACCCAAGTTTGGAAGTCGTATCTGCTAAAATCGCAAAGCTATAGCTTTGTAAAGTCGGGAAAATGTACACTGACACAATTGTATGCTTGGGGGGCACATACAAACATATGTAAAATTTTCTGACTTTATAGAACCATATTTCGCTATTTTGCAAGATGTGACTCTCAAACTTGGCCATTTTTACCAATTTGTAGATGCTCTTTCTAGCAGTTGTCGATATATTTTCGCTAACTTGTCAAAATCAAAAGTTGAAAGTCTTGAAAAAAAGAAAACTTGGAAAGGTCTATTAATTTACCATTTAGTTTCGACTGACTAGGTCAGCCCAGTTCAGCCTTCAGCCTACATTGTGCTCTGGCATTTAGTTTCGACAGACTAGTTCAGCCAGTTCAGCCTTCAGCCTACATTGTGCTCTGGCATTTAGTTTCGACAGACTAGTTCAGCCCAGTTCAGCCTTCAGCCTACTAGCCTCGTGTTTGGGAACTAACATGAAACTCTGGCACTCCTTTTTGAAATATAACATCCAGCATGTTGTTATAAAGTTTAATGACACAATCTCCTCTCGCAGGATGTTGCACAAGAGTGCTTGCCTTGTACTCGCATTTGTCCTCATACATCCGAAATTCTGGATTATGTGCGACCTTAACACCAGCCCGATCGGCAAGTAAGCCGATGTACGCATCGTCGATCTTTAAAGGTTTCGAAATATCAAAATACGACAAGAACGTTTCGACCACATCGCGTGACAAAACATAACCTCCACCGCTACAATATGCTTTATACACAGTGCCGTTGTATTCCTCCGGCGACACTCCATACCTACCATCTCGCATAACAACACTACCAACCATAATATTCCCGGTGTAAAATTTCTTCTTTGGTGTTGTGTACTTGGTCAAAAAATCCAACAGCCCGAAAGTGTTCACGAAGACATCATCGTCTGACTTAAGCAAATAACCAAAAGAACAATATTTCAGAGACCATTCGAAACCCATCGCTACTTTAAAACTCATATTCCAAAAATGTTCCTGATAATCAGCTTGCACCATATCACCGAAAAAGTCGGATTCCCCCTTGGCTGTTTTCATTTCTTCATCGTTGTCGTTTTTCCCCAACAGATATACGGTTTTCCATTTGGCTAGGATGGAATGGTCCGTCCCCCAAGTCTTGCGAATTAACTGGCGGCGGTCGAAATTTCCCACATTCGTAGACACCAGAATGAGAAGGAACAATGTGTTTGGACAAACTACAGTGCTCAGTAACTTTGTCCGATGAACTTTGTCAAGAAAAACGGGTTGTTTTCCTATCTGACCAGACTGTAACACTGCCACTAAATCGATATTACCAACAACGATCTCGTTGTGTACATGCCGTATTCTAACCGTTAATAAGATCGTTACACAGATAAGCAACAGTGGGAGACCTATCTTGAAAAAGCGAATCAAATGTCGGAATCTGAGCCTTCGCATCAGCATCATTTCTGCTGTTGTACCTAGTCACAGTGCACGAGTATGAGCGCTGGCGTTGGTGAGAATAGCCTGTGGACCGTTCGCGAATTGATAACATCGACCTGTGGGAGGTGACGTCACCGGCTGAGTTTCCGAAGTAGCCACGATCCGATGTCCGAATATACCGGAACTTCACTTCTTTCGCGTAATGGCGGATGATATCGCTAAAATAACTTCGCTTCTGGTCAGGTCTGTTCATTGCACATCATTGAATACATGCTGTTTTCTTGTCTCACCTTTTCATCTTTTGAATCTTTCAATTCTGCGTTTGACTTTTGGAAACGTGGTCGAGATCTAAGCTCGATGAACATCTAATAACGTTACTAGAAAAAAGTGTAAAAAAGATCAACTTTATGACAAAAAATTGACTAATATGTTTCTTCGCCGATCTAAAGACCTTCAGGATCAATTGTTCTGCCTTTTGAAATTAAAAAAGCTTCCCTGGCCTTACGGATTGAGTCTCTATTAGAAAATATTTTCTCAATGGGGATTAATTGCATGTCGTTAGCAGTGTGGTTAGGAGAGGAGAGTAAATGTTCCGCGACTGTGGTAGGTTTAGATTTGGTGTTAGGGTTATCTATGGTACGGCGGTGTTCATTAAATCGGTCTTTTAAACGTCGTTTAGTCTTTCCTGTGTATTGTAAATTATAGCGATTGCATTGAATCATGTAGATTAGGTTTTTAGTGTCACAGGTCAGGTTAGATTTAATACGGCGCGTTTCACCTGTAGAAGAGAAAGTGTAGCTTGTGAGTCCGTCTGAAATGTAGGGACAAGTGGCTCAATTTTTACCGCAACGGAAAGAACCGGAAGGGAGTTGTGGGTGTGAATTAGTAGAATTGAAGAAAGTTTAGCTGTGACTAGTAGGACACGGAGATTAGGGGAACGTCTGAAGGCAACAACAGGCAAATGCTGAAAAATGTTTTTGCAGCGGTTAGAAGATAGCATTAAATTGTAATGTTTTTTGATGATGCTAGAGATGTGAGGAAGTGATGGATTAAAAGTCGTTATAAAAGGTATACGTTTCGGTTTGTTGACGTCTTTGGTTTGTAAAGTGACACCTGAAGTGAGTCTACGGGAGATGTCGGCGGCGCGTTGTATTTGTTTAGTGATGAAGTTGCGGCTGTAATCTCGTTTGAGGTGATATGTAGTGAGTTGAGCAGCGCGAGTATTAAACGTTTCGTCGGTAGAACATATACGTCGTAAACGGAGTGTAAGACTGAAAGGAATGGCTTTTTTAGTATGTAGGGGATGACAAGAGGAGTAGAGTAAGTGTTGGTGTTTGTCTGTAGGTTTAGTATAGAGGTCGGTACAGATATGACCGTCGTTAGTTAGTGAGACATTAACGTCAAGGAAAGGTAGGCTAGTAAAAGAGTGTGAACTGGTGAATTTTATGGTAGGGTGAACGTTGTTGAAGGTCAAATGAACCGAAATTTCAAAGTTTTTTTCTGAAGTCAATTTTTATTGAATTTTGTAGCTTAAGTAAGAAATAAACATATTCTGGACTTTCAGAGTGATCGGGTATTGTATCCCAGAGATATTGGAGGCTGAAAAGTGCTTCGTTTTGGCTTTCGTATTCGTAGAGCGGTCGGGTCAATTGTCGGGAATTTTTCGGAATTAACAGTCGTGACGTCACTGTTGGCGAGCTGAAAAATTGCGGGAAAATTAAAAACTACAACTGAGTCTTGAAATTAGTGTCGTTTTCTTAGCGGAAAGCATTGTGTTTTGTGCTGCAATAAACTGCAGCAACAATTGCGAGTGTAAAGTAAGTATTTTCAAGTTTCCTCATGACCAAAAACTACGGAAGGAATGGCTCATAAGACTGAAGAGAGAATTGCTTGTGCAGACCATTTTACATTACACACCACACAGCTTCAAACAAAATCTCGTGGCAAGGAGTTCGTTCGTTCCAGCTTTAAAGCCACGAGGATTTACTTGAAAGATGATGCCGTGCCAACTTTTTTTCAAGAATAAAAACGTGGAATCCGAAACAATAATTGGCCAGAAAAGAAGCAAAACCGACAACAATTCTAGCCCGCCGAATAACGGGACGACTTCAAGCGGCAATTCCTAATCTATTCGTTCAGCGTTTGCAAAACGCAGAAAGTTAGAAGTAGACATTTTCCATCTTGTTTGAACTTGCTGGATGCAGAGTGATCGTTTTGCTCTGTCTCGTAATTCGATCTTGTGTTAAGTTTGCTGGGATGTGAAGAGCTGAGACGACCGTGCAAACCACTGTCATCCTTATCAGTGGCGTACAAATCGAATTTACGTATGTACAGTAGCCGTAAATATATTTGGCCAGAGCCTTTTACTTCGCATCCTTTCGGCAAAGTAAGCGCTTGTTTACATTCGAGGAGGATGATCTTAGTGGTTGGATAATAATATCCTAGAAAGCGGAGTAACTGTGTGTCCTCTTCCTATGCTAACCTAGATGAGAGTTTTACCTTACAGGAACAAGTTGTCTCAGATTTATAAGCCGAAAGCTAGGCAATTGCTCCAAATTGAAAATTAATTTTGTCGCCTTAGTTTACGATATATCGGCAAGCAGAACTTCAATTCAACTTGTTAAAAATTGGTAATGCGAGATAAAAGAACATCGCAAGTATTTTCAAAACAAAGCCGTTTTTGCATATCGGGCGTGCTTAAAAGCAGGTGCTCTGTAATGTGATACTTAAGTTATAGTGCTAACGTCGCAAACACTTCCATTCCGAGAAATGTAAACTGTTTTTTTTTTCTAAAGACATTAAACAAACCTTCGTCCATCCATCCATTTTTGTGCACTGACATTTGTGGTCAGTTACCTCGAGCGTTCCCGTCGCTAGTGTTTGACAATTTACGCTATTGAATAATCAAGTGAATCAGCTTTAGTTTTATTCGCTCGCGCATGTGACAATTTCGCGCGAATCGAATCAGGATGCAACGTTCTTGCTTTGTTTACAAACGTTTGGTTATTTCGTAGGTCACAAGTAAATAAACTTGATAAAATGTGTTCCCTCTACTTTTTTGGCTGTATATTTATGCACGGATTTTTGTTCTTGTTTACTACAACTTCGTTTTCGCTTCACATGTATTTCCTTCTAAAGTTACTTTCAGTTTATGGTGCGTCTTTTTACCAAATGTTGCTGAGTTGGGGGTGCGTTTTATAGCCGAGTGCGCGTTATAACCGATAAACTACGGTATTTTCATGTGGAAACCTCTCTCTATTTGTTTTTACCAAACAAGATGACAGCTTCTCATGTATCCAATAGGTATATTGCCTTTTGGCAACATATCTGTACGTACTGACAGAAAAGAAGAAAAACATACTCTGAAAACTTGGGTGACAAAATTTTCACAAACTTTATCCTGATTTGGTTCATAAAATTCTTAGTGGCATGAGTTATATACCCTCTGGAGGTATATAATATTTCATTTTACAGTCAAAGGACAATAATTTATCATCTAAGTGTTTTTATCCTAAAGGAATACTTGATTTGTTTTGGCAGCAGTTTTGGTGGTATGATAAATATATGTATCTGTACAAATGGTACAAGTAACCACATCTAGATTGGATGGAGTTTATGGGACAATGAATTATGTTAAATGTACATCATGCAAGTTATTGCAAGTAGTGAAATGATACATAAAGGTATAATAAAAGCATATATACCAAATGGAAAACTTTCTTTCTGGGAGGTTGGTAATGGCCATGAGATCAGATGTTTAGCCTGAGTGTGCAGCCCACCCATTCACAAGCTTGCTCATTTTAGACTACATTTTGACTATGCTCTTTCCCTTGCCATTTTAATTCTGACATAAACCAACTGTAGGTGACCTCCTTACAACAATCCCACATAATGCATGCATTACCTAAAATCAGAAACTTTTTCCAGACAAATACTTATGTTGGTGATGGGCTGACAAAAAATATGACAATGTTTACAAGCATACATATACATAACTATTTAGTGGCTCATTATCAGTCGGGCCTCCATTCTCTAGATACTGGTTATAAGTTATCTAAATAATAGTTGCATTTGTGCACATAGCAGTAAAATTTTCATTCTCAGTAATACCGGACATGGAATGACTTCATTGCTGAGATTTCACGACAGCAGACACTTTCCTATGACAATAAACAGTGAAAATGTACAAAAAACACAGGGAGCAGATAAAATGCGTGAAATGAAAGCGAACAGCATGAAGTTGTAATTCTACGGCGACCTTTTCATAGTATGGTGAATATTAATTAATACAAAACGCGGATCAAAACAACAGCATTGCATGGAAGTATGGTTTCACAGTATACATCAAAAATACAATTAAACACCACAGAGAACAAAACAAATGCTTCAGAGGCGATTCCAACGTATTTATTGACCATTCTAAGGCGACCTTTTACAGTATATTGAGTAAAAAAACACTCACCAATCCACTTGACCGATTCGGTCCTTGTTTACATTGTATTCTTTGCACTCGGACGAGTCATTGGAGGTTCCAGCATACGATTCCGTTGCCATTAATTGGTACATACTAGTACGGCTCTACGTTAAAAACCACATGTTCGACTTCCTCGGCCTTTTTCGAAGAGAAAACGAAAGGTTGAAACGAAGAACTTTACGACAGATCGCAAAGAATACTTACGGCATTGATCGAGCTCCTCATCTACTCGCCAATAGTGACGTCACAAAAACAAGTGCTTGTTTCCATTCCTTTCATGTCAAGCGCGCGGCCATTTCAGAAACGTTTTCGTTTGTTCTTCGGATATTTCCGTACTCCCAGTTGTTTTGCCTTCTTAAAAGCTCAGATAGGACAATTTCTACGTGATTTTGTATTCAAGTAGTCCTTTTTAGTGTTTGTTCACGGAAATGACACGAA
>JAEMWC010000362.1:407500-427500 GCA_016490735.1 Pachyseris speciosa
AATCCTGTAAACGCAAACTCAAGACAAATCACTTCAAGCGTGTTCATTTGTAAAATATTTACATCAAGTCTATCAAAGCACAAGTCCCGTGTAGAGCAGTGCTCTACACTGAAAAATTTCTCGGTCAAATCCAATTTGTTTTCAACATTTTGTTGTCACCGAGTAGCTTACGATTATTCACTGTGTTACGCTGGCAAACGCGATTAACACTCGCGAGCTCCGATACGCAAGATCAAGATTATTAACCGTAAAATTATTATCTTGAGAAGGGGTTAGTTGTTGATCTCGGTAACAACAATTGCTGAAAACAAATTGGATTTGACCGAGAAATTTTTTAATATCTGGTACCTAGGCGCTATAGGGTACTCGATCTTCGATGAGGCGACTCTTGAACGCGAGCACTGAGTTCAGTTATTCATATCATAACAACAAATTAGCAGCGCGGCGACCGATTTGAGACTCTTGTAAAACTCTGAAAACCATAAATTGAATAAGCCTCTACGAGGCTCCGTTCCTAAATCTCTTACAATCGACCCCGGAAAACTAGAATTTTATTTAATCCATTTCAAAACTGTCAAAGAGTTTGACCTACACTGTGAAATTGACAAGATGGCAAAAGCTCGCTTGTCTCGCAGCCGGCCAAGAACGATTCGCACAAATACACTGCAAATATCATTGACTATCATTCCCGAACAGACTAATCCTATGAAAGCAAAATTCAAGGTAAAATTTAATCACCTCAAGAGTTCATAAGAAAGCAAGCCCGGTGAAGAGTAGTTGTGACCGAGATCAACAGCTAGCTTGCGATTATTCTCTGTGTTAGGCTGTAGAATAATTAACTCTTTGAGCTGAATTAATTTCTTCGCGCCATTTTGCATATGTTACATTCCGCATAATTATGCGATTCCGCAAGTGATGCCACATGCCATTCCACAAACTCATTCTACATTTTACCCTCACCGAAGCTCCACTGATTTCCGAAAAGTAACCATTGGCAACGTTTACTCCAAAAAGCTTTATTTCAACACGTCGTTTTACACAGCAAAAAAATTCAGATCAACAAAGAAATTTCGATTTTAACAATATCTTCCGTTCAAGAAAAAGAGCAGGTCTTCCGGCAAGTGCTCGGATGGCCGGGCTGGTGCCTCGCACGCTTTGACGCTTTGACATGTTACTGGAAAGTGGTTTTTAACAACTGAATACTCGAAACTGCATGGGCCTTTTATATATCTAATTTTAAATAATTATCTCGCACAAACAATAGACCGATATTACATTTCTGATGAACAACAGATTTTCCCCGTCCAGACTCGTCATCAGGATGAGTTCTAGCTCCCATTGGATTAAGATCCTTTGTGTTTGCTCGTTTTGTGGACGAGGCTGGACGGGCAAATCTATTGTTCACAACAAGCGTGATATTGATAGCTGAGTTAATCTTTTGTCTCACGATTGAGTCACAAAGATGTGGATCGCGACGGTTCGACCGCTATACTGCTGGTCTTCATCAGACGATGGTGTCGTGAGTATAAGAAGCACCGTGGGTGGTGGTGATTGGTGCGTTTCGATCCTCGCTTAGGCTGTTGTTGATTACTGTGGTTCTACCATACGTCAAAGGCACATCGGAGGCTGTTCGCCGTTGCCTACAACAACAAGGCATACGGACTGTTTTCAGATCTGACACAACTTTTAGATCACACCTAGTGCGACCTAAGGACATTGTCGATCCAGTAAAACAAGACGGAGTAGTCTACAAGATTCCCTGCGAATGTGGTAAGGTTTATATTGGAGAGACGGGAAGATCTATGCATGAACGGATTGAGGAACACGATAGAGACATACGTCTTGCTCGAACCCAATCCTCCGCCGTTTCAGAACATAGCAACGCGACCGGATATTATCCGCTCTGGGACGAAGTTAAATTTATTGACCGAGACACACATTGGTACACCCGTAGGGTTAAAGAGGCTATTCACATAAGACTTCACCCTAACAACATCAACAGGGACAGTGGAATTGAAATTCCTGAAGCGTGGATGCCCACGATCAAACACCACAACAGCCGATCAGTACCAAAGCGGACCGCTGAGGGAACAATTTCTAGTCTGAACGACAAGGATCGAAATCCTCCAATCAACAACAGCCTAAGCGAGGATCGAAACGCACCAATCACCACCACCCACGGTGCTTCTTATACTCACACGCAGCCAGTCGACACCATCGCCTGATGAAGACCAGCAGTATACCGGTCGAAACGTCGCGATCCACATCTTTGTGACTCAATCGTGAGACAAAAGATTAACTCAGCTATCATTTGAAACCACGATGACGAACACCTTTCCTAAATTTAAGCGTGATATTAGTCTATGGACAATAATGTTCGCTCAGGCGTAAGACGCGTCGCTTGCCTTTGCTTTTTTGTTCGGCTCTGGATTTCAAACAGAAATGTCATTTATTTTATTTTCCCCACCGTCTTACAAATAGGAAAGACCTGTTTTGTCTTTAAAATCCTCGATCAACGTGCAAACTGCGTCTAATGAACTGCTTTAACCGGTCGAGTAAAAGAGGACAACAATGAAACAGAAGCGAGTGTTTCGCGCACCGCACTTTCCATTTGGCAACGCTTTGGAAGAAGAATGTTTTGTGGGAAGACTCTTGGCTATCGCGCTCAGACCATCCCGGGTATGACATGTCAAAAAAAAAAAAAAAAGAAGAAGAAAGAGAATGTTGCTGCACACGACTTTGTTGACAAAACCCTCTGTGAAGAGCGCGGGCTCCCTTTAAATTATGGCGCCTTACACCTTGGGATTTACTTCGCACATTGACAATTTGATTGACAGCCACCGACTCACTGACGAGAACGGTCGGAATGGGCCCTTTGCAGCTGGTCAGTCACGTGGTACAAAAAACGCCATGCTGGAGGGCAAGCAACGCAATGGGACATGACAAACAAAGAGCTTACATCATTTAAAATGGTAATTTTCTTTCTTTGTCTTGTCCCAGTGCGTTGCTTTCTCTCCAGAATGGCGTTTTTGTACCACGTGACTGACGAGCTGCAAAGGGCCGATTCAATTATTATTCCGCGCATTAAAAAACTGGGCACTATAAGTATATGTCGCCAAAGACAATAACTTTCTGGGCGATGCGGCTTTGAATTATTCTTTTCTTCGTGACTAATAATAATTTTATCACTTCTATTGTTCAAATTAACAAATAGTTTGATCAAGTGCGCATTACAATATGATGCAGTCATAGGTAAGGCTAGTAAATACTAAATAAAATCCTAATGTAAAGCCTAATATGATACATATGATATACATATATAATACAATTGTATTGAAAATAATAAGAACAAAACCAAAAGCAAGCTAAGATCAGTCCAGTCCGAGTAAGGTGTTGAAAATGTCTTGATAAAAAAAAATGGGCTTTAAGGTGGCGTTTAAAATCATTTATGTCACTCTTGCTTCGCAGCTCTTCTGGGAGGGAGTTCCATACTCTAGGAGCTGCGACTGCGAATGCCTTGTCACCTAGAGTCTTTTTTGTGATTCCTTTCGGCATGCAAAGCAGAAGTTGATTTGAAGATCTTAAGCGGTAGCGACTCTCTTTGACCTCTACTAACTTCCTAAGGTAGCTGGGTGCTTGAAAGTCAAGAGGCAGATCTAAAGTCAATTCGATATCGCACAGGCAGCCAGTGCCGACTAAAAAGTGACGGGGTGATATGGCAGAACTTTGGCAGTCTGTAAATTATACGTGCCGCCGTGTTGTGTACACGCTGAATCGTATCAAGCTACTTAGCAGGCAGACCGCTTTTTAGATAAAAATTCTAAGAATTTGTTATCTCGAACGAGGTTAGTCAGGCTATTTTGTATACAAACAAAACAATAATTTGAAGGCAGCCATTTTTGCATTTGGTCTATAACAGAACTTTATTTAGCCAAGCGCAAGGCACGAGAAATCAAGACGGTAGTTTTGATCTTATTTTCACCAAACGTATTCCTTCCGAAATAGAGAGCTTAAGCAAAGACGACGGCGACGGCAACGGCAACGAGAACGCCACAAAGCAATAAGCTTAATGAGCAAAAACAATAGCCCTGCACGTGCGTTTTACATTTGGGTACATTTCTTTGCCGTCCTCAGCAAAACAGCAACGTGACATGACCAAATTTTAGGTTTTGTGGAGAACGTGAGCGTATGACGGTGAACTGTTCTTTCTTTTTCCCAACTTAAATACCGTTTTTATTAATTTAGCTCCAAGATAGGTCGCCAGCATATTACAAGTTAAACAAGTTGGAAAAACCGCGAAAGAGTTACAATAACGAGAAGATGCATTTTGAAATGACGTCTTCGTTGCCGTTGCCGTTGCCGTTGCCGTCGTCGTTGCTTAAGCTCTCTAATAACCAAACGAACACTCCGTCTGAACGTTGGCCTCCTTCGCAGCCGTTGTTTGTGTCCGTCCTATTCTCCCTCCCAACCAACGTTTGCTGAACCGAGCCGGACATTCCATTCCCATTGTGTCTGAGTATCCAATCAGGAAGGAGAATAGAACAAACAACGACCGCAAAGGAGGCTAACTTAGCCACCAAAATTTAAAAGCCACGATGTGATTGGTCAGTTACTGGAATGGAATGTCCGGCTCGGTTCAACAGACGTTTTGTGGAAGGGAGAATAGGACCGACAGAAACAACGGCTGCGAATGTGGTTATCTGAACGTGGAATTAACTTCCCGCAATTTACTGAGGTTAGTTTGTCATTTATCCTCTTCCGAGAGTTCCTCAGTTGTCCTGTATTGGTCGGCGGTATTACCGCTTTGGCACCATGCACCTCCAATGAATTGTGCAAATCTTTTGAGGCCAGAAACTCGGGATTTATTTTTGCGTGTATTTCCTCCAGTCGAACCAATTAAGCTTAAGCTAGATTTACCAGAATTTAAAGGAACTTAGCGAAAATGTTCCTCACACGTTACCGCACCAAATTGTACGAGGCTTTTAATAATAATAATAATAATGGCTTTATTGGCAACATCTCTACATAGTAGCTCTTCATTTACCAATTAACGCTAAATCAAATTAAATCAAATGTTGGTTTTTGGAGATAGGGGAAAACCGGAGTACCCGGAGAAAAACTTCTCGGAGCAGAGTAGAGAACCAACAAACTCAGCCCACTTATGACGCCGAGTCCGGGAATCGAACCCGGGACACATTGGTGGAAGGCGAGCGCTCTCACCACTGCGCCAACCCTGCTCCCCAAACAAGCAACGAGATATGCGAGATATTTTTCCTGTGGCGTCCAACCGCGTGACACGCATAGAAAAAATTCTATTGGCCAACTTTGCAATGAATTTTCTCAGGAACTAATCGGAATACCGTAAAAGCCTCACACATTTTGTTAGCCTATTTTCTCCTGAATGATATAGTCCAGTTTGTTTGGATGTCCGTAGTAACGAAGGGGCTATTAATTCGGTTGAGCAAATATCGCCAGTATTTCGTTTGAACGCTTGCGTACGGGTGTGATTTTCCGAAAGGCACCCCCTGAAGATTTACAGTAACTGTAACTTCAATGAGCTTGTCGTATTCTGCGAAACAATTTTATACAGGGGTGATAACCTTCTGTTTATACAAAATTCACTGACGTCAAAGACTGATCCTGAACAAATCAGTCTTCTACACGCAGACTTAACCGCGACCCGTGACAATTTACCCGCGACCCGCGACAATTCACCCGCGACCTGCGAAAATTAGACACTCCCATGAGCGCGATGTTTTGGGTTGGGGAGATCTGAAGAAAAGAAGATAAAAAATTGTCATTTCATTCGACCCACCAAAAGTGTTACTTTCCTTTCTTGAATTTGTCCTGTATTCAACGTCGGCTGGGATCCTTTCAGCTGGGAATGTGCAGTGTCTCCTGGAACTGATTATAACATCAAATTCCGGAACAAGTGTTTTACCAAGCCTATCTGTCATCTTGGTGACCCTGACTCCAGCGATTAAAGCATACATCTGCCAGCTATCTCATGAACTGCGTATGCCGGTTCAGCTTGGAGAGGGATAAACTAGAAATTGATTATTTGGTAGTAAATTTGAGAAAGAAGAGTGACCTGGGATTTGACCGTGAGGATCTCTTTTGGACCTGCAAATTGAAGTTAAAGACATCCAACCAGCCCCTGTGACTAATAGAAGTGACCACGGATCGGAATCACTTGTAAAGCCCTCTTTAGCGCAGACCGGATTTACATTCTGTAAAGAAAATTGCTGCTCATCTTTAAAGTTCACCAGGTTGCAGACATGTGAGAAACGTTTGGAGAACATGGAGTTTCAGTTTCTTAACTTCATGACTGTCGGCTCTTTGAATGAACAGGAGATAAAGGAGCTCCAGCAGTTAACTGTCAACACAGAGCACCTGCAAGACAATTTTTGCTCTGTTGGAACCGGCCTCTGTTGCCACTTGGATATAGTGAGAACTTTCAGGAAATGGTTAAACGAACGATGTGAAACTTTGCTAGAAAAAAATCGAGTTATTTGGTATTAAAACAGGTGAAAACTATGAGACGTTTGGTATCTATATCAGAATACTTAATAGCAAGCCCCCTGTCCAAAAAAAGGTTCACCCTTTGATGAGTATTACCACACTGGCAAGAACCATAGAGAATGGCTTTGGCATAAAAGACTTTTACCTAACATTGAATGGGAGAATTCTGATCATGTCTGTCAAAGAGGAAAAAAATTCTCCCTTCATGTATTATAGACGTACGGTTGCGCGTGCGCGGTGGCGGTAAACAGTGCTGCTTGGCTGGCTGTATCAATGATGCAGGTAGTTACCCCTTAACTGCCTGTAGGGGAAGTTAGGAAGTCAAAGGACACAGCCTTCAACCCGAACATGTGTTTTGAACAATACAAATCACGCGAATTATGGGACGGGTAAAATAGCATACTACCAAAACAGGTGGACTGTTAATTCAAAGACAAGCGTGACAGATAACTTTGGAGTCGAACGTCAACGATTTTGGTCACGTGGCTTTGTTTGTCAAATCGAAAAGGTGAATGCACGTACTTTAACTTTATTGAATTCGTTGCATTCATATAAATAAATAAATAAATAAATAATGGATAAAGAAAGAAACGGATAAGAAGAAATAGATAACAGCAACTGGAGCAGGAAACAGGACGGTGTCCCAATTGAAATCCAGCCCCAACTTACATAATAATAATAATAAAAGTATATATATAATCAAGTTAAAATTAATTTATAGAATAGAAACCCTCCACTCCCAATACAGTTCACCCCAATTTCCCAGTCGTATTTAGGCGCTCAACTTACAGCCCACTATTTAATTTGGGAGAGTATAAGAAAGAAGCTTGTAACTGTAAGAATATAAAAGCCTGCATTTTAAAGTGTGAAGTGAGTCCACACTTTTTGTCTGTTGGCAATTTGTTCCAAGCAAGAATAGATCTATAATAAAAGGAATATTTTAAATTGTTTTGTTTCACATGAGGTATTTGGTAATTAAGTTCGCATGAATTACGCATTCTCTGCTGTACTATGGTTTCGCGGAAAAAGTCTTGATGGCCAAGGTCTACGTAGCCAGTTCTAGCTTTGTAGATAAGTACTACGTTTTTCATATCCCTTCTATATTCTAGTGGTAACAGAGAAAGTTTAAGAAGCCGATCCCTATGGAACATATTCCATGGGTAATTTAAAATAAACTTTGTGGCCCTGCGCTGAACATTTTCTAGCAATAATTTGTCCTTCGACGTATAAGGTGACCATAGTTCACAGGCATACTCTAATTGTGGTCGAACAATTGAGCAGTACAAGAGTTTCGTGGTAACATTCCTTTCTCCACAACTTTGAAACAAATTGATTTGAAACTCGAAAGCGATCTGCAACATCGGAATATCTTCCAGAAAAGAATCCTGATGCCGGGTCTCCGCCTTCTGCGATGATGGAGTCTACAATGCTTCCTCTTAAGCTTTCATCTACGGATTTCCTGCGAATTAGAGTTCGCCCTTTGCTGTTTACAGAAAACGCCATTGTTCAATCCCGCACAGGAAGGTGACCACATGCGTTCACCTTTTGGATTGAAAAACAAAGCCACGTGACCAAAATCGTTGACGTTTGGCGCCAAAGTCAACTACCGCGTTTGTCTCTGAATTCACAGTCTACCTGTTTCGGTAGTATATTCCGTGCTGTTCATGTCAGAAAAACATCAAGTGCTTCCGGCCATATGGCTGTTCACACCACATGTCCAACTTCTTGAACAGTACAGTTCATGTTACTTGCAACAACGGAGATAACGTGACTTCTACTAGTGATGTCCAGTAAACGACCAGAAACAAGAATTTTATTTGTTTTTCCTGCAGTCAAGGCCTCAAACATTTTCATGCGCAACAAGCTAACACTCAGCCATCAACACTTAATGAACAGCATGCCCTCCCCATAATGGCATCTCATCATCTTGACATGGGCCATTTATACTCTTTATTAGTAACGAAACTCCCTCTCAGCTAGAAAATTGCAATCAGTGGTAATAGAACAATCCAACTGATATTTTCTCCTGTAAGAAAAGAAAAAGACAATATCAACGAAAGACAAATTTTGCTCACTGAAACTGGCATTCTGTCTGTTAGACTGCTTGATCGTGACATTCAGTGACATGAAGATGAAATTAATGGTGAAACATATGAGCAACTTGTCCATAACATACTGACATTACAGGGGCACTCATAACTCAACTTCAATAATTGTAAACTGCGTTATAAGCAGTCTGGCAAAGTCCCCGGCCAGTGTTGTAATGCGCATTTGAATATTGCATAGAAAATGCGCAATATAAATGTGATATATTATTATTATTATTATTATTATTATTATTATTATTATTATTATTATTATTATAATTATTATTATTATTATTATTATTACTGTAGTGTTTGTTGGTCTACCTGTGGTAGCATACATCGTGTGCATGATGGGATAGGATCATTATAGGCGTGTGGAAGTAACGGCGGGAACGAAGTTGTTATTAAAACCCGTTGAGATTCAATTCGACTTAGATGTGATAAAAATGTTACACATACTACATGTGATGAGAAAGGTAGAATTGTGCAAAGTATGTTCTGGAAGGAAATTCTGATATACTCAAAACAAAAGCTTTTGACTACCACTTGTGACTTCATTGTAGAGTCCAACTGGACAATTCCCCCTGCTTTCAACAATACGCTCATAAAGGAAATTGTATGTTCAGGACGGCCTAATGAATGCCTTGTGCTTATTAAGGATACTGGACAATCAGAGAGATGTAAGAATTGCCAACGACTGTGGAATAACTCTTTACGTTTTAAACTGACATCCAAGCAAAATACCTCTAGTGAAACACTGGCTAACAGCAGGGTAAGGTTGTCACTCTTATCGAATCAAAAGCTTCTTGAAAGAGCTAGAAATATGAGCAAAGAAATTAAGAAACTCAAAGAGAATAATTGGAATTTGAGAAAGGTGTTATGCAATGATGATTTTGAGGAATCCCTGGTGACTTCAAATGGTAGTAATAACCATGCAGTTCAGGAAAGCAGTGATGAAGAAGAGGAGTACTTTGATGATGAAGACAACAGCTACTATGAAGAAACCGAAAAGGGGACAAATTTACAAAAGACTGCAAGGCAAATATGTCAGTATTCCTCACCAGCCTTGAAGGGGATTTTGCCTGGCCAGTGGCTTCATTCCCTGTCTACAGTGTCACTGCTGAGAAACTTGATAAGAACATGCTAAGGCCATTAGTGCGAGCACTAGATAAAGTTTCAAATGGTAACATTATTATTTTTCATGGAGTGTGTGATGGAGGGCCATGGAATTCAAAGTTTTTCGGAAAGTCAAACAGATGCTCTCCCTGTATGTGGGGTGATCTCCGCCAAAATTATCTTTCAAATTGTGTTATGCAGAATCTCCAATTTTTCTTACTGGCAATCAAATTCTTTTCTAAAGAGATTGGAACAGAAACTGGGACACCACAAAAGAAATTGAAGTAACAGAACAGAATTTAAGACATGAGAAGTGAATAAAGACGCTAAAACAGAAATTGAAGCTACAGAACAGAAATTACGAAAGAATTAACAACCGATCCAATTTCTGTTCTGTTGCTTCAATTTCTATTCTGATGGGGGTGTGGCTCAGATGGAAAACCGAGCAAAACCTGGGTAAGAACTAGTTGTAGATTACAATTTATGAATATACATGCGATGGCTAAGTTACCGCGTAGAGAAAATTAATTCCTTGTTTGAAACTGATTGGCCGCTCGAGAGGAAACTACCTGCGGGGAAGGACTTTTAGCCCAATGTATCTCCTTCTTAGAGGAGGTTAAAGAAATTATCGAGGGTCGGAGCAACACAACGACCAATTCCATAATGAATGGCAATGAAACATCAGCCCGCCGTCATGCAAGTGAAACAGAAGTTTCTCAGTTGGATCCAGAACCACGCTCTCAAAGAGTAATTCAAAATTTTAGGCAGCTGTTTTCAACTTGCCCAGCTAGACCTGTTCCCGGACCACCTCCGTCTGTAGGGAACAAAGTTTAAAACTTTGAAGGTCTTTGAATTTCCTATCGTGTTTGGCCATAGCTCTGACCAGTACATCTAGACCTAACTTTTCTGTCTGAGATCAGGGGAGTATTTTTAAAGATTTCTCTTAGCAAGGGCTGGTTTTGTATTAAGTGCCATTTGTTCATTAGAATCTGTTTGAGATTAGGCACTGATGGGCGATATTCTGTAAGAAACGGCAAAATTCGTTTGCGAGTTTTTTTTTTTTTTTCTGTTTATTTTGTAGAGCCGACATTTTATCACTATAATTAACTCCCGACAGGGTCATGTTCACAAGGTTATCTGGAGAAGATCTAAAATCTTTTTCGTTTAAATGGAGCATATTTTTCTTTTGAAGAGTTAGTTCTAAGGGGACAACCATTAAACTCTTGAAGGGGGGGGGTGATTTCTGGTCAGCAAGAATTTTTTTCTAGCAACATGGCGGGCAGGATATTTTTTCCCTTCGTGCTGTATTTTCGCTTGCGGGAAATTTTTTTTCAAAACCACCCCCCCCCCCCCCCCCCCTTCCTCAAGAGTTAAATGGTCGGCCCCTAAGACTTCCTCAGATAATTTGCTGACGCCCGGAGGGTGACATGAGTTAAAGTGCGTGTACATGTATTGGGAAGTCTCTGTCGGCTTGAAGTGCGTGCGTACGTCAAGAATACACTCCTTTTCAAATCTCTCTCCCTTCAGCATGTTCGATGATCGACATTTGGTCCTGAGACCTTAGAGTGTGCCTTATCTCTAGGTTGTTTTACATCATTATTATTTCTCGATTCAAGCTGTTTGATGTCTTTGATCCTGCTGAGTTTGGTTTTGTTCCGCTCTACTCGCCGATAGTGAAACTTAATAAGAGCGTCGACATATTTTTGGTGAGCATTCTTTCTTCATGTTTCTTATCTTGGCAATGTCACTTTTAATTACATCATCTGGCGCGATGTGGTGGTTGCTCTTGTGTTGTAACGCAGAGTTTTTGGACGGGTTCCTTTTTCCTTTTCCCGGACAGTGAATCAACGATCAATCAAAACCTGAAGCTGTTCCTCTGTAATACGGTAACGTGGTCTGCGTTGCTGACCGCTTAAGACCACCCCGGCAGTTCGAGCTGAAGAAGAGCTGCTATGAGCACAAATACGGTCGCGAACATCCCGCAGGAGAAAGTAAACGGATTGATTCAGGTCTACGATCGTACCCAACGAATCTCCGTTTCTGTTCACAACATCGAGTAGCCAGTCCATGGAAAACAAAGCTCTTTCAGTCAAAGAAGCCTGTAGATCTCTCAATACGTCTCCCAAAACATCTAAAATACGTCTCCGAAATACATTCTCATCAGCGGCCATCTGATCGGAATAAACTTTCATTTCGCGGGAAGATTATCGAACATATGTTCATAAATTATAATGAAGAACTAGTTCTTACCCAGGTTCTGCTCGGTTCCCCATTTGAGCCACACCCCCATCAGAATAGTGTGGATGCCTGGGTCATCTCGCAGAGAACTGCAAGTCCAAAAAAAATGGTTAAATCCAAAGTCTCTCAGCAAGCCACTAGAAGACCTAATTTGCCAAACATAGTTCACTTCCAACTGTAAACTTGAAAGAGCAGCAGAGCTATAAGATGTTACAAGAAGTTCCACCTCAAGTATCTGACAAGAGAAATTATCTGAAACAGAGAACAGAGAAATGGTTTCAGGAAAGAAGAAAGTACATTAACCCACTGACGCCCGAGACTTTTTACAGTTTTGAGTGATTTTGTGTATATCAACGATCCATTGGATTTCTGACTCCATATTTGGGGTTGCCATGGAAAGTGCTGCTGTTCTAAAACACTGTAGGCTCAAGTTTTCTAGAAACAACATTCTGACGTAGCCATTTTGCTTCGTTTAGCGATGACAACGGCTCAAATATGGTTTGTATGCGATTTTTGGTAAGTTTACAGCCATTTTTCATCTTTAGTAGCTGCCTGATGAGCATCATTAAGTGTGAAGGTACCTAAGAGTCCACTTTCTCAAAGAAGCGAGTTAGGTGAAGTACTTCGTTAGTGAATTTGGCTCCTTGCTCATGGAACTGTTAAAATGGCCGCTCCAAAACAAAGTAGCTTTGGGAATTGACTACTGATGAATTTCTTGCGACCACTGAAGAACACAACAAGCGTGAAATTTCGGTGGTAGGTTGGAGTGGCTGTGGAATTAGTATAAATATGAAATATGTGGGGTTAGGAACGAACGCTGTCAAAATTTCTGGCTATTTCCCAGCATGCAGTGTGGTCGTGATGTTGAAAATCGAGGCAAGGCCAGGGTGGCTGTGGCTTGGCACGGGCAACGAAGAAGAGCAAAACAAATCACTTCTAAGCTAGAAGTAGGACTGAATTTTGCTGTGAATGTTGACTTTTGGGTTAGCAACAATGATCTCCTTAAAAAAAATGAAGGCAAAAACATGATTTTTGTTGTTTTTCTATAACATTAAAAACGGTTATTTTTGTTATTGTCCAAATTCAGATGCGGTTATTCTGCAAAAATCGCTGACTTTTTATTGTTTATTGGGTTTCTCAATTTGAAGGACTTTTTAGTCAATGCTCACAACTGATAGTTAAGGCCATGTTCGCGCGATTGAGAAAGTTGCAATTTTTTAAAGCAGCGAAGTCTTGTATGGGCACATGAGGGCGCATTGGATCTTATTGGGTTGATGCAAGCAAAATGGGTGCAGTGTTAGGCTTCCATGGAAAGAAAGAATTTGCACTATACTGGTCTTCTTTGCATGGTATGAGTTCCGACTCTGTTGAAGCACCCAGTAGCATTGCAAAGTTGTCAATGGAGTGGGGAACAATATGTGAAGATAATGCTAGAGTAACCTACTTGGACTCCATTGGCCAAACAAATCCTTACACTACAGTACATGAGACTGGCTTATGGGTGATCAGTTGAAAAGGTACAGAGATAATTGGTTGCTCTCCTGATGACCTAGTGGACCTGCACAGTACAGGTATAAAACCAACAAGTGGCCGAGCATAACTGAATATAAATGCCCCTTTAAAGGGGGTTTTCCTTGCCATGACAAGACTATTCCTCCATCATAATCTTCAAACACAGCTAAATATGTGGGCCACAACCAGCTTCTGGTGCCACCTTGTTGTATGGACCCCGAAGACAAAAAGGATATACCTTGTCCAAAGAGATGATCAGTTTTTAGATAACTTGCTGAATGTGACTTTCCATCATTATTTTGCAACTTGAAAACAAAACCAGATAATCCTCATCCTATGTTACTTGATCTTAAAATGCAAGCTGAGAAAAAAATCTAGAAAGATCATAACAGTTACAGAAATACCATCCTTGTGTTCAACATCTTGTCTTGACCAACTATCACAGTTTTCATTGCAAACTGTTGACTCCTTAGTAAGGAAAGAAAAAACCGGAAATAGAGAAGTGACGCATTGTTCAAAATGCCACAGGTTGCTAACAGTTTGCAACAAAGACAAATGTGAAGAAAAATGCAAAGGCGCTTGTTGATCATTATCATTTAATGCAAGAATTTCTTCAGTGGTCACAGCAAATGCAACATCAAGCAAAGATGTGTTCTTTCCATTCAGAAATGGATCAGGAGCTATTCCAAATTCCTGTCACCAAGATGCTTTACTGGTAATTCTCAATGAAATTTTCATGAGAAATCCACACTTCCTTAATGCAACTGGAAGCACTGAGTCACAGTGCATGCAAACACTTAAGGAAATGCACAAATTGTTTAAGCATGAAAAGTTTCATGAAAGCAAAATGATGCTATGGGAATGATTACAAAACAGAACAAATAATGGAAGAACGTACTATGGCATAGGGAAACAGTGCTCCCTTGAGGCAATCTTACCCTCCATCAGGCATAAGCTTACTGAAATCGAAAGTAAGTTTCTAACTATAAATATTAAGACAAGCAAAAGATGTTTAAGTCAAGCTGATCACCAACACCCAACAAAGGAGATATCCAAGGCAACATTTAGAATACATGTAGTGGAGGAGAATTTCCTTCCTGAAGACAGGCTTTTCATCAGTAATAGTACCAGTCCTATTAATCTAACGAAACATTTCCAGTGGTATGCAGTCACTAAGGGTATAACTTGGATTTCTGCATCATGCAGCAAAGTAATAAAAGACCTGACAACTGATAAAGACCTGGTCGAATGTGTACAATGTGATTCACCAGCAACATGCAATTCACAAATTAAAAATCTGCCTGACATTATTGTGCTTGAAATTGTCAAGAAAATTGATGGTCCACTACCATATCATCCACACCTGGAGGAGAACATGCTTGTTCGGGGAAATACTTACAAGCTCGTGGGGATCATATACTATAGTCATGCTAGGAGCCATTGTTGGAGTGATGTTTTTGTACTAGGGACTTCTTCAAGGAACTTAAAAACAGGATGGTATAGCCATGATGGACTCAATAATGTGGAAATGCTACCCACACAAGTGGAAAATCTATTCCTTCCGATGGACAGTATCTTTCTTTGATCTTTTACGAAAAGGTTTACAACACTGAAAAGCAAATTGGATGCAGTGGAAGACAGAATGTGAGAACATCACAGCAAAGCCTTTTAGGTGAAAGTGGACTGACTCCACCAAGAAAGAAATAGAAATAGCCTAAAATGAAACTGTGTATATTTGCTCCAGACATGTAATTGTTGTGTTCTTTTTTTTTTTTTTTTTTTTTTCAAAAAAAACCTTGATTAGAAAACTTTAAATTAAACCAGTTTAGTTTTCATTTTTCTTTGTCTCAGTGTCATCACAAAGTAGAGGAAAGAAAAATAAAAATGAAACTGGTTTGACAATTTTATAACCAAAACCAAAGGGAGGGGAGGGGGAATCCTAGAAGAAGTGACAGGTATGCTTATTTGTGCCTTAACCAAAACGGAATTAAAATCCATGACTCTGAACCACTTACAATGTTTAAACTCGTAAATGATTTGAACCCAGGAGTCATATCATAACTAAGTGAAGCACGATCGTCCGGGTGATTGTAGTCCTGAGAAGGACTGTTTGTGGTGACATTGACTGACGTTTCGACAACCTAAGCGGAAGTCATCATCAGAGTCAAGTGATTGGAGTAACGTCAGGAGATGGTATAAGTACTCTGGTCGTTGATGTGATTGGTCAACGAAGTCGTGATGTTATTGGTTGTCTGTCAGTTAAGCCGTGATGTTATTGGCTGTGAAGGTCGTTTGTAAGGTGCGGGAAGCTGTTGAAAACGGTTCAGTGGTGTCTGTTCTAAGTTAGTAAACCAACTTTCCAGTGCGATCCGTTGGTGGTAGTTAGTACAGTAGGTAATGCATTTAGCAGAGTCCCAGTCGATTGTGTGGTATGTCAGTAAATGGTGCTCAGCAATGTTATTGTTGATGTCACCATTTCTCGTCGCTCGTTTGTGTTCAGTCAGTCTTACGTTCAAATTTCTGCCAGTCTCACCGATATAAGTGGCCTGACAGTCGCAGCGTTCGATCTTGTAAACTGCTCCCTGTCTCTCCTTTGGTTCGTCTTTGTCCTTAACGTTCGTCAATAATTGTGGTAAGGTTGTGATGGGTCTGTGAGCGACACGGATATTGTAAGGTTGTAGTATCCGTGCAATGGTCTCAGAAGTTCCTTAACTGTCGCTCGAGTCGCAAACTAGCTGCGCTCGTCTCGTTAAGGTCCGTATTGTCGTTGCTTTGTTTGAAGTAGTAAGTATGTAAGTAAGTATACCATACATCAAAGGAACCTCTGAGACCATTCCACGGATACTACAACCTTACAATATCCGTGTCGCTCACAGACCCATCACAACTTTACCACAATTATTGACGAACGTTAAGGACAAAGACGAACCAAAGGAGAGACAGGGAGCAGTCAGTCAATGTCACCACAAACAGTCCTTCTCAAGACTACACTCACCCGGACGATCGTGCTTCACTTAGTTATAATGTTTAAACTCTTTCTTCTCTTCTCTTCTCTTCTCTTCTCTTCTCTTCTCTTCTCTTCTCTTCTCTTCTCTTCTCTTCTCTTCTCTTCTCTTCTCTTCTCTTCTCTTCTCTTCTCTTCTCTTCTCTTCTCTTCTCTTCTCTTCTCTTTGTAATTATCATTCTTCTCTCTTTTTCTTTATTCATTATCTTTGTGCATGTATTAATTTCTGTTGTGTGGCAAAAAAATAATAATAATAAATAAATAACAAACAACAAAAACTAACCTGATCATAGAGTTTACCTTACTACCTTTCTGGGTAAAAAGACTAACTGAAGGCAAACAAAAGTTTGTTGGAAAGACTATTTTACTTTGTTTTAAGGCTTTGTTTTAAAAATTCTGATGAGCACTCCATCACTTTTAGGTAGGAATCCCGCGCCAGGAGTATAAATCTTTGTGAATAGCAGAGGGAGTATCAATGAAAATCCTCAAAGAAAAAAAGAAATGCATTAGAAATTGAAATTTTAAACTAAACAAACAAGCAAAAGAACTCTTCCTTAAGAGAGCGGGATTGGTAGGCAACACAATACAATTTTAAATGCCTCGCAGTAAAACACTCAATGAAAGCAGGTTTTCACAAAATTCTGTTTTCGCGAAAGTATTTCTTTTTTATAAGCGGTAATAAATGCTGGCTGAAAATACTACAAAGTAAACGTACGCTAGGAATGTCTATCTCTACGTAAGTGTTTCTCCTCCAAATACCATAACTCGAACGCCCGATTGACATTTTACAAAGACAAAAACATTAGTGGAACTTGCAAAAACTGCGAGTTATACCGCGGGGATAATTACTGTTTGCTCACCACCCTGTTTCACCACCAGGCCGATAAGCTTACTAGCTCAAGAGGCGTTTTTAATGCGAAGAAATATAAGCTTACATGTACATTCACCGCAAAATGTTGCCTTACCTTGATCTCGGAGAAACTACTGTGCGTTAAAAGGACGTCCGCAAAGAAGTAAATTTTCCAAATTGAAGGGCTTCGAAATTAAAACAGTCGTTGAATAAACTAAAAAGAAGCCACCGCATTTCGCACTGGCATCGGGGTCCGTGCGGTTTTCGTCCATTTGATTTTCATCCCGTATTAAAAATTGAAAATCAAAATAAATTTCTGTGCACCTTCCATTCATTCCATTTTTAACAAAAGTGAAAAAGTAAAAATCAAAATTGAAATCAGTATTTTTGATTGTCGAATTAAAGAAAAATCACTGTCGAGACCTGTTTTTGATTTTCTTCGTTTCCTAATGAAATAAAAAATAAAACCGACTTTCCTTTTTTCGATTTTCTTATTTTCCGTCTAAATCAAAAACGAAAATTGCCACCATTGTTTTAAAAATGTAATGTTATAAAATTGAATCCCTCGTACTCTAGATCTTTCTCTCATTGAATGAATATAGAACACACCGCTCGCGTTTGAGTTTTGGTCTTCGATGAATACCGGACAGAAAACACCTTGCAGGGAAGGAGAGGGTACACTGCCGACATTGTTAGGCTAGGTTACTAAGTAAACAAAGATGGCGGCCGACGAAAGCCGTAAAATTCCTTGTGAAATCGGTGCGAAGGAAAGACAAAGTGCTTCGGTTGGTCCGAGTTCAACCCCTTGGCGGATGCACATACCTACAGGATCAGACTGCAGGGATATACACTCACGCAGGGATATACGCTCACAAGAATCTTCAGTCTCGAAGGAGGTGGGCCCACTAGGAAGAAGAAGAGACTTTAATATATACGGAATAAATGTCAAGAATGACCGAATTGGTGAGCAAGTGATGTCCTTCTTCCGTACTTCCAAGTACTTCATGCGATAAGCTAGAGGTCCTGGCCTACCATAAGCGTAAGGCTTGTGATAGTGGTGATGATGTCACCATAGCAACATACTCATTACCAGACCTCTACCTTTCCAAAGGATAAAATCAGAGTTTCCCTCCCCAAGAAGTGCTATTTGCTCTTGATGTTCATTCAGTGGGTGCAAGCAAATATGGACATTACACAGCTCAAGTATAAGAAAGTGTGTTAGACTCTGGAGCAATAAAGAAGGCATTTCTTATTTGGGAAGGTAGAGGTCTGGTAACAAGTATGTTGCTATGGTGACATCATAACCACTATCATAATGTGTAGTTCTGGCAGCACATCAACCCGGCAAAATTTCAACCCTGTAGACTTAGTATTTGCACAGATATTTCATATTTTGTGATTTTACTTCATTTTGTGTCCACCTTGTGATGTCACAAGTCCTGTAATTTGCATAAATCAAAATCTTGAATAACTCGGCAACCAAGAGTGCTATCACAATAAAATAAACGCCGTTCTAAATCATTTTTAGAGCTTGTTCGAACAAGCTAATGAAAAGTTTCGCTTCATGTGCACTTTAAGCTTTAATTAAAAATTTGTTATAGCAAGACCTGTCATTGATTAGAGGGGGGTGGGGGGGGGTCTGGTGCAAATGGGGGGAGGGTCATTAAATTACATTTAGTCAAAAAGGGGAGGGTCACCAAAAATTCCAAAGTTGAACTGAACTTTGTACCTCTTCCCTCAACATATTAATTTGGTTTATTCTTGAGAACCTCGCTTTTTCAAACAACCAAAAATAGTATGAATTATCCATAAAGAAATAGAAAGGTAGGTGGAAAAGCTCAAGCACATGAAGTTGGAGGTCATGAAGCCGAAGATCAAAAACAAATCTGAACTTTCATCATGTGAATAAACCATACCAGATCAGTCCACATAAAGTGTTACAGTCGTGATTAATTACAAATACAGTCTCTTACTGTGAAAGTTGTAAGCCCCCCTCTCTTTTAACCCCCCCTCTCTAAGAAGCCCCCCCCCCCCCCTTTTGGGACACAAGATTTTGTAATTATTCCCTCCTATTCCCGCTTATGAAATACATTAGGCCCAGTTGGTTTGTTTTTAAACAAATATACATATACTGTTTCTGCTCGGTATTAAATGATAAAGTTATACTGCAGTTTGAGATTTGTACAGAAACTATTTAATACGAAAACGGCGTGTTCAAAGATTTGAAATAAGCCACCCCCCTCTAATAGGCCCCCATTAATAAGGCCTGAAATTAAATAATCTCCCCGGGGGCATAAAAGAGCTTTCACGGTATTTATTAACTTGGTTATGTGGAATAAGGGGGAACGGGAAGGGGCTTAAAAGAGAGGGGTGGCTTAATAACTTTCTTCCTCTGAACTGGGGGACTTATTTGAGAGGGGGGCAAGGGCTTAATGGAGGATTTACAGTATATTTTTCATGGGGGCAAACAATCAGCCTTCCTTTCAAAACTAATTTTACACTAGATGGTCAAGAGAACAAAATAGGAGCTGCATCATAAAAGTAATTAGGGACCTGTGATTTGTTAGAGGGGGGAGGGCTGGTACAATTTTTTCCCTAGGTGAAATTTTTTTTATGCCCTTCCCCTGTAACCCTCCCCCTTATATGACCCAAAAATGTTGACCCTCCCACG
>JAEMWC010000362.1:435000-452500 GCA_016490735.1 Pachyseris speciosa
TAAAATCGTCCCCGACTTTCTCTGTGCGACCTTGTAGCTCAGTCGGCAGAGTAACGGTAGATCTAATCCGGAGGTCGTGGGTTCGATTCCCACCGAGGTCAAAATATTTTTTCTTTGCCTCGTGTGGTTCCCTGTTTCCCTTTACTAGGGCTAACGCCCAGTGGGTTATTCATGGGTTTAAGTAGCACTTTAATTTACACTTCAGAGTTAATTCTCTGTTCCACTATTTGATTCCTTTGCAAGTTGTGAGAACATCGTTTGTATTTCATTTAAGAGAATGTATGGGAAGTTGCTTTCCCCCTCCTGATGTTGCATTTTTGTAAACTTTTTCGCTTCAAAGTTATTCAAAATTGAACACTGTGCACTTGAAAATAGCGAGAAATGCGCGCCAGGCCCCAGGGCCCAAGTGACACGTGAACACCGTCACTTTTCACGTGAGATTTAACACAATTTCCGCTGACCACATAAAAAAACTTAAGATGGCGACCGAACTTACCAAAGAATTCAGCATCAAGCGTCCTTCAAACGAACTGAGTAGACTCGCTTTACGATTCGTTTTGTTGAACTGAACGAGTGTAGATAGCAAGAGGAACGCTTAAAAATGCCAGAGGAAGTTCGACACATCGAGTGGGAGGAGATGGATAAGAGAAAATTTTATTTCTTTGGCCCAACACTCTTCCTTGGCATTCGAGGGTTGTTGTACCCAGCAAACTTGGTGAAAACCCGCCTTCAGGTGCAACGAAAGAACGTTCTTTACAAAGGATCCTTTGACGCTTTTGCAAAAGTTGTTCGTTTTGAAGGAATACGAGGGCTTTACAAAGGATTTCTGGTGAGCAGTTTTGGTCTTCTGGCCGGACAGTGTTACATCACAACACTGGAGTTGGTAAGAACGAGAACAAAACATTACAATGCTGCTGTCAGAGGATTCTTGGCCGGTGGGATCGGGTCGTTAGTAGGACAAACTATCACAGTTCCGGTAGACGTGGTTTCACAAAAACTCATGGTCCAAGGCCAAGGAGGCAACACCGTCAAACTAAAAAGAGCTTCCACTATCATACGTGAGATTATCAAAACTAACGGGCCTCTGGGTCTGTATAGAGGGTACTTGGTGTCGCTGATGACTTATGGTCCAAGTAGTGCTATTTGGTGGTCCTCATATGGTACATACACAGGACTAGTGGGTAGGGTGGTAAAATCAGGAACACCTCATTTAATTGTGTTGGCTACTGCAGGTGCGCTGGCAGGTTTCACCACTGCAACATTAACAAATCCCTTGGATATCATGAGGACCCGATTGCAGGTTTGTGCCCACATTCTTTGTACTGTTGAACATTATATTGACTGCCGACCGGTTAGCCGACCAGTTAGCTCAGTTGACAGCTCAGATGATAGACTTCCAGACTATCGTGTGGGTGGTTGCAGGTTCAAACCCCAGCTGGACCAACACTCAGGGTTTTTAGATAACTGAGGAGAAAGTATGAATATGTGAGGAGAAAGTGCTGCCCTTGTAATTATATCTGCAAATGGTTAGACTTTCTAATCTTTTCAGATAAGGATGATGAACCGTCTCACAACTCTTCATAATTGATTCTGTGGGATGTGAAAGAACCACTAGGGACATAATGAACCCTGGCTGTGACCAGCCTTGGTGTCCAACTAAAACTCTCACCACGAGTGGGCGGCTTGGCATAATCTTATAAATGGACTACTGATTGACGAGAACCACATAAGAATAGAGCGCTTTTCAATTGAGTGTCGTAAAACCAAAGCAATTACTCCAGCCAATCACAACAGAAGTAAGCAATGAAATGAGCCAATCAGAATACTAAGCAATTATATGTAGCCAGCGTAAAACGCGGGAAAATACGCGCATGCAAATCACAATTGGTTTTGGTTTTGCTTCTCATTGGTTGAGAAAGTGGTGCGAGTTTTCCTGGCCAATCACAGAGCGAAGCAATGCAAAACCAAAGCAAAACAATAATTACTTTCAACACTCAATTGAAAACCGCTCTAATGACCAACAGTAGTCAAATTGAAGGAGTCCAAGTGCTGAAACTGGTAAGCTAAACATTCGCTTGCACACTCCTCCTGAAAGCAGACACCTCCCATAAATAGACACCAAACCTCTGTCCTGGTGATTTCCCCATCAAAATTCTACATTTACACCTTTTTGAAGTACCATGGGCTAAAATGATCTTCCTTAAGCGGACAGGACTGTTGAAAGTCAATCTCAAATGGCGGCTTCACTCCAATTATATTACACCTCTATTTATTTGTTTCTCCATATAGCAACAGCATACAGTTTTGCAAATGCTTCTGTTCATGCAGTGCAGAATTGTGAATCCCAATAGATGGTATATCTAACACACCCTACCTCGTACGGGGGTCTTTAAGTCTTTCAGCCTCCTGTAAGAAGACACTTTTCTTGGTCATGAGTCTGTCTGCTTACATGAGGTTTGAATAAAGTTTAGAATGTAGCTCCTGTATATGTGCGAATGAATTGTAGGATGCAAAATTTTTGTATAGTTACCACTGGAAATTTGTAGAGCGTGCATGTTTATTCCATGGTTTTATTCACACACGCATACACTCACCACCCCTTAGATGTGAACATTTTGGCTTTTTTGTGCTCTATTCTAAACCAATCATTAGAAGATGTGTTCCATTTTCTCTTAACCCATTGACTACCAGCTGTTTTTACATTTTCAGAGTGATTTTCCACCTATAAACGATGAATAGCAATTCGTGACTCTTTATTTGAACTACCAGGGAAAAGTGGTGCTGTCCTAAGGCACTGGAGGCTCAAGGTTTCTGAAAACGTCATTTTGACGTAGCTATTTTTTATCCGTGAAGCGACAACAATGGCCCAAGTTCGGTTTGCTTGCGATTTCTGCTAAATTTACAGCCATTTTTCATCTTTAGCGGCTGCCTGATGAGCATCATTAAGCGTGACGGTAGCTAAGAGTCCACTTTCTCAAAGAACCGAGCAAGGTGATGTACTTTGTTGTTGAATTTGGCTTGTCACTCGACGAACTGAGAATTTGGCCGGTCGAACACTTAGTACCTTTGGGACTCGACTATTGATGAATTTCTGGACCTACCGCCACATATTTTGCAATTTCTGAGTCCTGAAGATGACCACAAGCAGGAATTTTTGGCAGTAGGTCGGAGTGGCTGTAGACTTAGTTTATATGTGAAAGAATTGGGAGAAGGAACGGGTGTTGTCGAAAATTCTGGTCATTTCCCAGCATGCAATGTGGTCTAGATGTTGAAAATGGCGGAAAGGCCCGAATGCACTGGAACAAAAGGCTGTATCTACGCTCGGGAGAAGAATATCAACAAAAAAAGTCATTTCTAAGCTAGAAAAAGGACTGAATTTCGTTATGATGGTTGAAGTTTGGTTTTACGGCAATGATTTCCTTAAAAAACATGAAGGCAAAAAGGGGCATTTTTGTCGTTTCTCTTTGACGTTAAAAACGGTCAGTTTCGTTCTTGTCCAAACTCAAAAGGCCATATGTGGTAAAAATCGCTATGTTTCTTGCATTTATTGGATATCCAAATTTAAAGGGCATTCCATTTCGTGCTCACAACTAACAGTTAAGGCAATATTCGTGCGATTGAGAAAGTTGCAATGTTTTGAAGCATGGGAGTTTTTTTACGGCCGGTTTTGGCCGGCACGGGTGCCAATGGGTTAAAGAAATGAAAACGGCTGAGTGCATTGTTGAGTTATATAAGCAGACAAGAATTTTTAAGAACATGAGAGAAGTTCCTAGAGAAGCGTGAGCCATAGGTTGCCATTTTTGCACTTCTTACATGATCTTAAAAATTTTCAACAATGCACTTGGCATGTACTTTATTCCTTTAATAATGTACTCAATTCAACCAATCACAGCACACACAATTCTTATAACATTTTATAAAAGAAACTAATGAGCTTTTAAGGTCAAGAAAAACTGTTTGCTGCTTGACCACAAGCAAGCATTATTTTCTTAGAGAGCATGGAACACCTATAATTGCTAATTAAGCCTCAATTATGCTATAAATTTTACTAGGTTTCTGCACTTGGGTCTTTTGTTTCCTTAACATGTATCAAGGCCGAATTTCTGGAAATCCACAAACACGGCAACCAAAGATGTCCGAAAATTACTGGTGATGGTGGATTTCTCTTACAGAAATTTGTGGGCATTGGCCACCTGCATTTATACTTTACAATTGTCCTATGAAAATTAATCATGAGGAATATAGCCTATACTTAGCCAATGAGGCGTTGGCTAAAGTTAGGGGATATTGCACAAGATTGAGCAGGATAATTGGTTTATTATTCAACACATTAATGACAAAGCACAATTTTCTGTTTATTGAAAAAAAAGCTACAAAATCTTCCTATTTTCTCTGCAACACACAAAATTAGGTATATTGCAGGATATCTATTCAGTACACATGACAAATATTGAGTGTGCTATGACCACATTTGGACATTGTCACAATGTGTTGAATAATAACAATAATATTATCATTCGATACTTTTTTCCCTTCCTTTTCATTGGCCCAAATAACTGGCTACAAATAATGGTCTGTTCATGCGCAGTACCGTCCAACTGTGATTTTGCTGCAAATAATATTCTGCTCATGCGTAGTTGTGTCCACGCATCCAAGCTCTTCAAATTAAGTGAAAAATGGCAGATCGTTTCACGCTTCCCGAAAATAATTATGAAAAACAAGCCCGCTGATCGAATGATAAAACTATCATTGAATTCGGTTTTCGCAAAATATCGTGATTTTCCAGTGTCTTGCAGATCAATTATTTGCCGAAGCCGAACTGCTCACCACTGACAAATCACGATATTTTGCTCAAACACGTCCAATAACAATTGCACATATGGATGAAACAAAAATGTAATGATGACCAAGCTAATCAAACGGGTGACTGATGAACCAAAAATTGCCAATGCTGTTAAATTGCATACAATGTAAAATGCACATGTGTGGAGAAAAACTATGACGCTAACATCAATACACCTTTAAATCTAAGCCAGAAAATGAACTGAATATTTTTAGTTTGATGGTAGCCACTGTTTAACATGTTGTCTTCATATTACAAATTTGCATAAGCTTGTTATTTGTAATTTGACACCTTCCACTGCCTGACTCAAGTGAGCATTCAGGGTTATACAATCCACTTTGAACGGCCTGAACACATTTTCCTTCACATATGTGAAAAGTTGTGAAGATTTTAATCCAGTAGAGTCTGTCCGTCTAACCTTACTGGGTAAAATTGCCGTGCTTAAAAGCCTTATTGCCTTTCAACTAGTGTATGTTTTTTCACCTCTGCCAGTAAACCACAGCACTATAGAAGGGATAAACAGTATGTTCTTCAACTTTTTTTGGGATGGTAAAGGTGACAAAATAAAGCGTGATGTTATGATTAGCGACTACAGCAATGGAGGGCTAAGAATGGTTGACATTAAATTATTCAACAAAGCTCTCAAGTCAAGTTGAATAACAAAATATTTAGACTCAGAAAACCATGGAAAATGGATACTTTTGTTTGATGTGGAATTACAACTTTTTGGTGGTGAGGATAATTTTTTGAGGCAACCTTAGCAAAGAAGATTTATTAAAATACTTCAAAATATTAGATACCTTTATTTCAGAAAATTTTAATACTACGAATCTGGACTCTCTTATACGAGTCAGAAACAAACCCATGCACTATAGATCATGGTCTTCAAAAGGAGTTAGAAACGTGGGTCATCTGATGAAAGATATGAGGAATTTTCTATCTTTCTTAGACTTCTATCTTTCTTAGACAGAACGTTTCAATATCAAAACAAATTTTCTTACTTTCCAAAGGGTGATATCAGCAATTAAAGCCCTATGGAAAAGCAACGAAGAAACCCTACACAATGTTACCACCAACTACGAAAGTTTCACTGATACATTTTTAAAGACAAGACAACCAAATAGACCAGCATATAAAATTCTCGTTTGCAAAAAGCAGAAAAAACTGATCGAAGTTCAAAGAAAACGGATCGCAGACCCAAGAAAACATTGATTGCAACACAGTGTACCGATCATCTTTTCTGTGTACAAAGATCTCAAAACTAATTGTCTTCCAATTTAAGCTACTACACAGGAGATTAGCAACCAATAGTTTTTTAACAAAAAATTAATAAACCTAAAGGATAATGAGCAGTGTACTTTCTGTCAAAGTGATATGCAGTCTCTGATTCACCTCTTCTGGACTTGTAACATATCCACTCTTTTCTGGCAAGATTTTAAGCAATGGACAGTTAATCGTGGAGAACTTTCAAATACTATTAATTTAACGGCATATCTAGTATTAGGATTGAATCCAAACAAGAACAAGACAGTAGACTTCTACTTTTTGATCACCAGATTTTTTTCTCTGGGTATGCAAAACACTCTCTTCCTCTCACATTACGATACTTCACTTTTCACTTAACTTTCACTTTATTTCAATAATTTATGATATATAATAATATTATTTAGAAAAATACATAACCAGCATGTAGCAAAGCTAATCGAGGCGGGTTGTGTAACTTACAATCAAATTTAGCAAAATAAATTATTAGTAAATCAAGAAATCAATAAATAAAAATAAATAAATAAATAAAATAAAAATAAAATAAATAAATGAATAGGTAAATATCTAAATAAATAAATAAATAAATAGGTATACACATACATTTACATTTTAGTAGAATAACTATCGTATCAGTAGGGCACAGTATAGTGAGCAATGTAAGTGTAAGTATCATAGTTTCCTTTTCTTTTTTTTTAGCAATCGTTTAAAAATGGAAATGTAATGTAGTTTTAATGTTATGTACCGTAACTTAGTGCATTGTAATGTTGTGGCGTTATTTAATTGATTATAAATTAAATAAATAAATAAAAATTGGAAGGCAATAATTCAGGAAGGTAACTAGGACAACGATTACTCACAATCTTGAAATACAACAATAGTTTATGAATAGCTCTTCCTACCTTCATGTCTTCCCAACCAGTTTCTTGCATTACACGTTGCTTGCTAGTCCCCTTCGTAGCCCATGTTACGATTTTAGTAGCCTCTTATTGCACATGTTCAAGAAGATCACTTTCACTTTCTTTGCACCCATCCCGTAAAACATCAGGATATTCCATTATGGGACGAACCAAAGATTTAAATAATATGGTTAAAGTATTCCTCTGAACTTTGAACTTAATGCCTTTGAAATATTTAGAATATTTGCTCTGGTAATAATCTGCTTTAATCTTTGACCTCGCTTAACAGCAATTCTCAGAACAGTTTTATGTGCTTTCCTCGTACGAAAACAAACATGCCTTGTGCAAACCCAAAAGCAAACCATGTTCAATTTTCAAACAGGTAGTTTTTGAGAATCAGTATTCAATATTAATACCCCTAAGGGGTCTCCCTCTGTAAGTCACTCTTAGGGAGTAAAGGGTTAAAGTGCTACTACGATCAGAAAATCACTTGTCTTTTTTCTTCAAATTTCAAAAGTGTGTTTGCTTAACACCCAACTCGCGAAATTTCAAGCTTTAATTTCAAGCAGAAGACTGTTTACTTTGAGTGCAACTTTTTAATTTAATGGTCTGCCATTACTCACGTTCGTAACTGACCAATTAGGCCTCGGAGAGCTGGATCCAAGATAAAATGACGTCATATGCGCACTGGTTTAAAATTGCAGTGTGTGAATGCAGGTTATTAAGTATGCAAAACACGAGTTTGAGAGTCTGAAAGCTCAAAATTCCCGTGCTGCATACTAAATCAGCTGAGTTTACACACACTGCATTGTTACTCTTGTGAGCTTTTTACGTCATTTAGTCCTCGATCCAGTTCTCTTAAGATTTTGAAGTTAGTAATGGCGGACCGTTAAATTAAAAAGTTGCACTCAAAGTAAACAGTCTTCTACTTGAAATTAAAGCTTGAAATTTTGCGAGTCGTGTGTTAAGCAAGCACACTTTCGAAATTTGAAGAAAAAAGGCAAGTGATTTTCTGATCGTAGTAGCACTTTAAGGGAGATAGTTACTTTAACCCTTTAACCTCTAAGGGGTCTCCCTTTGACAAGTAAAATCATCTGGCATTAGACAGAGTAAAATCTGCAAGTCACTCTTAGGCAGTAAAGTGTTAAGTAGAATGAGACATACTAGAGTAGAATTAAAATCTTGCCTTTTTTTTAAGGTTGGTGGTGGAAAATCAACATATGTTGTACACATGTTCCGTAATCTTCTGCAAGAAGAAGGACCACTGGGGCTTACCAAAGGATTGTCTGCAAGAATGCTTTCTATGGTTCCTTCAAGTGTTGTAATGGTACTGGGATATGAGACAGTGAAGAGGCTTAGTCTGAAGACAACACCCGTTGATATGCAAGTGCAGGAAGAAGGTTATTTGGAGGCTTCATTTTGATATAGGGCTCATTCCACTGTAATTTGGGCTTTTGGATATGCAACATTGATTGAGTTCAGCAGTTTCTTGGATATGGAAAAATTGGAAGCAAATTTTGGCACAGAAAGTCACAAGTAATAGGATGAAGACCCAGAGACTATTTGGCAATTATCATTTATGGCTTATGTCTGTCAAGAAACAACTCCTGCTGTGCAATCAGGGCATGATGACATAACCACTTACTGTAGATATTACAGTGCTCTATGTCATATTTTTCCCATCTGTACAAGCTTTTGAAATAGTTTTTAACATCTCTCTGATACATTCCCTTTTAAGTTGCCAATCTGACTTCAAGAGATCAGCAGCATAAAGTTGTTTACTTTCATTTATGTGCTGCTGGCTCTTATTCTCAGTCTTTACAAGACATGTAAATTGGCCAAACAGCTTTCAAAAACCAATCAAAAACGTTATCAATTGGTAACAATATGTGGTGTAGTAATATCGGTTACGGTACCTTTTCCTAAGGTCACAGGGATAGGGTAGAGAGAGATCTTTCTTTTTATATATTAGAATTATGTCAGATGCCCCACCATTCTTTTACAGCATTTATTTAATCAGAATGTGACAAAGGTTTTGAATTATCACCTTACAAAATGATTGGAATGTTGCGTTAATCTGCTATATGCTGTTCCATGAAATGGTGTTGGGGGAGAGGGCTAACAGAGTGTTTCATGTTATTTAATTAAAACAGGACAAGATGTTCTCTTCTTCTGTTTCTTAATATTTTAAGGTCGTTGTGACCATTCTCATATTTTTTAGCTTGATATTTGCATGGATTTGTCTGGGACAAGTTGGACTTGTGGATCTACCACATATATTATACCTAAATATAAGAAGCAAAAAGTTATAAGTTGATACCGTTATTTTTTTTAATAGGATATGAGATCATGCATTCGCTAAATTAATACATAAAATATGTTTAATGACTTGGTGCAGTGGGTGGTGCACTGTGCAAAAAATGTGATGGGGCTTCTGAATGAATATCAACTATTTATTACAACAATTTTCCTGATGAAATAACTTGCAGCAAAAGGTCCCAATGTGCTCTTAATAAATAACACGAAAATAAATATGGCAAGGATCTCTTACACAACATTATAGTTATAGTTATCATTGTCGTCATAATTATTATTATTATTGTTATTATCATTATCATTACCATTACCATTACCATTACCATTATTATTATTATTGAATCCAAAGACCGTTTCAACCTATCTCTGTACAATTTTGAATTCCTTTTTGTTTTAGGACACCCATAAGGACATAAGAGACATTAAAACATGTCTTTCCATAACTTGATGAAGTACCTGAGTCTGATGATGACTTCCACTCGGGTTTTCAAAACATCAATCAGTCATGTCAAACAGTCCTTCTCAGGACTACATTCACCCAAACAATCAATCCTCCTTCATCAAGTCATGATATGACTTACGGGTTCAAACCTGCCTGTTCTAGGCTCTCAGATATTTGGGGTGATTGAGGATGAGTGAAGAAAATTAAATGGGAATGGGGGAGGGACAGGCGAATGGAAGTCCCCACTCCCCATTCGATTTTCTTCCCTCGTTTTTCGCTCGTTGTTTCACTCACCCCAAATATCTGAGAGCCTGGAACAGGCTAGTTCAAACCAATCATGGGGTATAGTTCTTATTTGTATGAATGTTCCAACCCTCAGAAAGTTTCACCCTCTTTGTCCACTCCTGCTCTTTCCTAGTCATACTGTGAGGCAGGATTTAATGAGTGCTCTGATCCTTCATTGTTCTTGATTTAGCGGCAGAGTCACTGACTGACCAGATTATTGAAGGTCAATTTATTTTGGGGAAAAAACAGCTGGATTGAATGCTGTAAATTGTAACACTCAAGCAAAATCCTAGTTCCATTTACTGCCTGAATGTCAAAACAGAATATCATCATTATCATAATTTATCCAAACACAACAAAGTACAGCTGTAGTGATGTTCTTAGAGCAATGTGTCAAGCCATTTCAAACAACCAGCAAGTCACTGTGACCGTGACACACCTTTTCCACGTGTTTGCTTGCACCTGAAAGCTATACTTCTCTGGGGCATTACTAAACCACGAAACACCGAAACGGCTATTTTTTTTCTACTTTGTTTTTTTCTAACACCGAAACTAACTGAATATTAAATTAAGCAGATGTTGGTCAAGGGAGAGAGGAGAGACGCTGGGAACGAGGTTGGGTTTCCAGATGGGTGTCTCGATGCGCCCGCGATCCATTAGATAAGCAATCTGGATACAAATTATCATTCAGTCTCGTTGAAAATCTATTAAGACAACGATCAAGACACAAACCTTCGCTGATGCAAAAGTCTTCGGCAGGCCTCGCTACCGAGAGAAGACTGGGCACCACAGTTTCGTGGTTTTTTATTGCCACATAATTAGCTATGACATTGGCAGGGAACATTGGATTAGCCTGCAGAGCAGGCGTCTATTGGGTAGAGAATATCATCATGAATGGAAAGCTATGCAGACCAGATGTCAAGGAGAGGGCTTACATGTCCCTAGTTAGACCAACCCTTGAATATGCGTCTTCCTCATGGAATCCACACACTAGAGAAAAACAATTAAGAAAGCACGCACCATGCAAACTGAAATCAATGGCACTTTCCATTCGATGAAAAATTCTAGTTTGAATTTCCGCAAATTCGCATTGACGAATGGAACAGCATTTTCCAAAATTTACGAACACAAGGACAACCTCGCGAGGTGTATCGAAATTTTCGGAAATTTCTTACCGGGAATTATCGTTCTGAAGTTGAATTTCCTCCTGGAATTTTGGTTTGAATGGTTCGCTTTGCGGATTTCGTATTTTTCCGGATTTTTTGGAAAACGTTCACAGGAAATTTCCGTACCATTTGTCCCCATTTCTAAATATTCGGAATTTGAGGCTGGATGGGAAACTCTCCTAGTACTTTAAATTCCTCATAACGAAGCGCGCGAAGTCTAAAAATAGAATACAAATTATTGAACCTCGCGAGAGTCAGACAACATAAGCGTGTTCTGAGAGAAATAGGAGGAAAATGAAGGCCAATCAGGGAAAACACATCACGAACGCAAAACTGTTCTCCATAACAACAACAACAACAACAACAACAACAACAACAACAAGCTTTATTTGCATGACCGTAAAAACATTACAGTATAGCGAAAGCAGGCAACAAAAATTAAACTGCACTAGTTTGACAACAGATTGTTTCGTAAATCAAAACACGCGGAAATAAACTTAACAAACTTAATATTAATAATATTATCATCACAATTCATTAATTCAACAATAAAATCAGCAAATGGTAACAGCTTAATATTCGGTATTCTATTAACTATTTCATCATAAAAGGCATTTCTGATTGATAAATACTTTGGACAACGAAACAGAAAGTGGGTTTCATCTTCAATTTCATTCATAGCACAAAGACTGCAAAGTCTTTCACATCTAGGGATATTATCATACCTACCGGTTTCAATTTTAAGTTTATCATGGATTACCAATTCTCAGTTTCGCTAACGTTTTTCTATTACAGTTTTTCCTGGTTATATCTAAATAAATTGATGGTGCATAGTTGTTTTTGAAAGTGCTATAAATTTCTACTTTTTTTGAATGCTGAAGAGTATGTTTCCAATGATCGATATATTTCTTTTTCATGACGTCCAAATGGCGCTTAATCATAGTGTTATCTAATTCGCTATGATCGAAGTCAGGCGGGAGATCATAGTAATGATAAATTTTTGTGAGATTGGAGTAAAAGCTACTTTTGCCATGAGAATGAAGATCAATTGACGTTAGAAGGGACTGTTTAACAATAGTCTTGGGCCTTATTTTGAAGATAAGTTACGTAATTAAGTATTCTTTCATTTATTTCAATAATCAAGGGAAATCGGCCAAGTTCAGCCCTGCACGCAATATTGGATGCTTTATTGCTTACTTCTAAGTAACGTTTGCAAAACTGTAGATGCGTTTTCTAAATTGGTGAATTTTCCCAAGAATTAAGATCTGATTTAGTATAGACACCCCAGACTTCACTGTTATAGGTTAAGATTGGGGAAACCATTGTGTCAAAAATTTTACTGGCAAGAGACGGTTTCAAACTGCTAAAATCTATATGTCGACGTAAGCTAAAAAGAGCATGAAGAGCCTTTTCCTTTAAGTGATCTAGTGACATGGTAAAGTTTCCAGTCGAAGAAATGCGAGTCCCTAAGTACGTATAATTTTGGACAATATCAATGTTTTCATTTCCTATATGGAACTTATGGTCATCTTTCTTTGCTTGCCGTTGAAACACCATAACCTTGGTCTTTCTAGGATTGATATTCGACATCCACGATTTGCAATATGATGATAACGTATTGAGACAATTTTGCAAGCCTATTCGTGATTGTGATAGTATAATTAAATCATCTGCATATAGAAGAGAATTTAATTTAGTTCCGTTTAGTAAAACAAAAGGATCTGATAGAGTATGTCCAAATGAGAACGGCAAGTCGTTAACCGATGCTGCAAAGGGAAATGATTTTCGTCTGGCGGTGGTACCTGTAAAGTCACGAACATCAGCGAAAATGGCAAGAATATTCAAAAGTACCACGCTAATTTCGTGCATGTCTTTTCCCTCACAACGAATACTCTGGCTCAGATTTTAAACAGTCCAGTGCATTCCAACGTGAAAACTATCTCGTGCGTACCCAAACTGGTAATTGGGTAGGGACAAAACCTGGGGTAGGCCATGGCCTAGGCCATGGGGTAGGCCATGGGGTAGGCCATGGGGTAGGCCATGGGGTAGGCCGTTTATTTGTCAAGCGACACATTAAGTTGCTTTAAGCAGTCTGCTTTGCCTGCCATTAGATCATTAAAGGTGCCCCCTCACCTCCGCAGGCTCTAAACCGTTGACCAGTCCCTCCCAGTATTAGAGGAATCTCTAGCCCATGGGAGTATTTATTCTAAGTTCTAAGTTCTAAGTAGTCTCCTTCACAGCCGTTCTTTCAGGTCGTCAAGCAACGCTCCAACTATATATAGAGTGTTTTCAGTCACGCAAGTAAAAAAATAAAAACATCAAACATTCAATAGATAAAGTCAAGAAATTGTGATATTTTAGGATAGTAAAAAATAAACAACATGCCAAAGTCTCGGGGCTGTACGATATCCCGTACTCGAGTTATTCGGCAAAATGTACCACTCAAAATTATAGTGTTTTGCATTACTAAACCACGAAACAGCGAAACGAAACACCGAAACACCGAAACAGCAAAACGAAACACCGAAACAGCTATTTTTTCATACTTTTTTCTCAAACACCGAAACAGCTATTTTTTACCACTTTGATGGTGAATAAAATAGACAGGCCAAACACGACTTCCATTGGTCCTTTGGTGTTATCGTTGACCTTCAAAGTTTGGCTCTTACGAGTATATCTTACTTTAACATCCGAGGATCTCTTTTTCTCCCAGCCAGCAGTGTGAACTCCATTAGCCAGACTGCATGGTGCGTTTTTATTAACCCTTTTCCGTTAAACATTAGCCTGCATAGCAGACTTTTTGGTGTACGAACGGTCGTTTAAAGACCGCCATTTTGGAAGCCATCCAAGGAGAGAACTGGGGACGTTCAGTGTAAGATAGGATTGTAGACTGTAGACCCGGACTGCGGACCCGGACTGCGGACTGGGTATAAAACGAGGACTGAGTATAAGGCATCGTTTACACGGACGCGGTTTCAAATCGACACGGTTTCATGACCTCGAAACCGCATCAAAAACGACACGGTTTCAAAGTGTTTACACGGAACCTATCCAACCGTTTACGTCATGACGATCTCGTTCTCAGGCATTCTTTTGGAAGCATTTACCCGTCCAAAAAGTTGTCCCATCAAACACGAGTTCTTCCAGGCCGAATCCAGAATCGTCGTTTTGCTTTCTCTTCGTTACTCTTGAGCGTATCGACGAAAAAGTCAACATTTCAAGATATCTCTGCCTGTTATTACGATATGCCTCTTGGTTTATAGAGAGTAAAATATATGAAAGCTGAAAAAAACGAACTTAAATTGTGATTGTGCAAAAAAGCGCTATACTCCGTGCGAAGTTCACCATGTTTACCCTTCGCGAGCCAGTCAATTTCGCACCAAAATAAGTAACCGTTTTCAAATCGATGCGGTTTCGCCGTTTACACGACCAATGAAACCGTATCGTTTTGAAAACGCTCCACTTTTGAAATCGTTTTCAAAACGACCCGGTTCTGATAACGAACTCGACCGGCGCCGTGTAAACGAAAGGCGTAACCGCATCGAAACCGATGCGGTTACAAATGAAACCGCGTCCGTGTAAACAGTGCCTAAGATATGGACTGAAGGCTGCGGACTGGGTACAAACCGCGGACTGAGTACAAAACATTGTACAAAATGTATTACTGCACTCAAATTCTTGAACTGTAGGAAAGGTGCTTACAATTGCTGTAAATATTACCAGAGTACACAGAAAACCTACCTATTTTGACCTCGAGCTCTTCACGATAGGAAAAATGGCGACGCTTGTCGGTTAGAATGCCATGTACGGTAATTGTGTTTTATCATTTTGGCATGGAAAACCGCTTGTTTAAAATACTTTTTTTTAAAACACTCAGAATTGTCTGATCGAGAATCCACTTTATTTGATTTATGTTCGCAAATACGGATTTGGACTTTCTCCCAAAAAAGAAACGCACCGGTATTTCCTGTTTTATCTTCTCTGCACCAGTGGCCAGTTGCAGTTCAACGAGCACACATTTCCATTTACAGCATTTATATCTAGATTTGTGACCAGTAATTTTGTGATGCACGCCAGTGCAAGGTCCGGTTGCCTTTTATATGCCTTTCTGTTTCCATTCTTCCCAATAATAATTTCTTCGACTCCCTCGATCTAGTGTTAAACTCGTGGAGTAAAGTACAATTTCAGGATAAAGTCTCTACTCTTATACTTTCTCTAGCTCTGTCGATGTTGGAACTGAGCATTACTATGTAGGTGACAAATCTTGACACGGAATAAGCAGACTCAAGGCTTTTTTTAACCTGCATCTGGGCCAGTACAATCCTAGTTTTGTTCTATGCTCCCTTTTTTATACTCGGTCCGCTTTTTGTTCCTAGTCCGCAGCCTTCAGTCCTCGTATTATACCCATTCCGCAGTCAGGGTCCGCAGTCCGAAATCCATATCGTACACTGACCGTTCCCAGTTCTCTCCTTGGATGGCTTCCAAAATGGCGGTCTTTAAACGACCGTTCGTACACCAAAAAGTCAAAACGTCTGCTATACAGGCTAATGTTTAACGGAAAGGGGTTAATGAAAACGCACCATCCAGTCTGGCTAATGGAGTTCACACTGCTGGCTTGGAGAAAAAGAGATCCTCGAATGTTAGAGTAAGATATACTCGTAAGAGCCAACTTTGAAGGTCAACGATAACACCAAAGGACCAATGAGAGTCGTGTTTGGCCTGTCTATTTTATTCACCATCAAAGTGGTAAAAAATAGCTGTTTCGGTGTTTGAGAAAAAAGTATGAAAAAATAGCTGTTTCGGTGTTTCGTTTCGCTGTTTCGTGGTTTAGTAATGCCTGAGGGATGCCAAGATGGCGGCCGGAAACCGGTTAAAACGTATGTTTCTTACTTTAGCTATCTCAAAGGCTTTGTTCTCTCTGTTGAGCTTTCAAACATTCACAAAGACGTTTCTCTTACCATGTTGACATTTCAAACCTCAAAAAAACACGGTGAATCGATGTTTTCATGTAAGTGACATGCCTGTGAGCAGACATTTTTATGTCAGGCACTGTGAAAAACTCTAAAATTTTCAAAACAAAGCAAGCTACCGAGCTGAAAACATGCAAGCAAATACATTTCTAAAATGTCTTTTACGTGAGGAAGATAATATATAGATTTAGGCAAGCCTAAAAGCGGAGCTCCACGATTATAATTTTTTTTTTGTACTGGTATTGAACAACTTCGCATGGCTTTCCTTGCGCCAATATTTTATGTTTAGAGCAGTCAACAGGAATTGACCGCGGTGCGAAAACCTCAAAACGTTAAAACATTACAAGAAAAGAATATTCGACGCGTATGTTTGTACGAAAACAAATTTAAGCAAACAAAAAACGATCAGACGCTTCATCCAACATCGTGCTGGACGAGCATGCTTGACCGTTGAGCCACATCTCTCAACATTGCATTTATATCAATCGCGCAGAATGCCTGGACATCATGAATAATTCATCATCACTGAAGCGGCAAATTCGAATGCGATCTCGCTTAGAAGAGCCATAAATTAGAGAAGAATGGGCCGAAACTAGGCAACTAGGGTTCACAAAATTCACTTTCCCAAGTCTCGGAAATGATAATCTCAAGGTTCACGCACGGCTTCTTGAAAATAGAGGATAAGTGTACAATTTGCACTGAAAAAGAATGAAATTGATAAAGTTTTTCCACTTGAATATATGGAAAATTTTGCAAATTTTCGTATAGACGGTCATTTTGGAGAACAATTTTAAGAAAACTAACAAACCTACTAGACTCACCCACGGCAAATGGCAGACGAGTCTTTCCTTGACTTCTTGACTATGTACTAGACTGTAAAGCTGATATTTTCGCTATTACTGAAACTTGGCTCACTCAGAATGATGCTGTAGTTTGTACGGAAGTTACTCCTGCTGGTTATCGATTGCTCCACCGTCCTCGTGCAGACCGCGTTGGCTGTGGTACCGCACTCCTATTTACAGACAACTTTAACGTACGTCAACTCGCCGTTGGTGAAAAGAGTTCTTTTGAATTTTCTGAGTATCTGATTGACGCCCCATCTTTTCAGTTTAGACTTGTTATCGTATACAGAATACCATATTCTGCGGTTCACCCTATCACTTCAAGCACCTTCCTTCTGAAATTCAGTGACTACCTAGATTCGTTATCGCTATCCAAGGTTCCACTTTGTATATCTGGCGATTTTAACTTCCATATGGATGTCAGTGGTGATGTGAATTCCGCTAAATTTGCAGACTTATTGGAATCAATGTGTC
>JAEMWC010000362.1:455000-510000 GCA_016490735.1 Pachyseris speciosa
AGTAGTAGTAGTAGTATTAGTATGGCGCATTTGAATATATTTATATAGATACTTGCGCCTTCCTTATACGTTTTTAAATTAAAAATTAATTAATAATAACCCGTTTAATTTCGAAAATTGGTCACGAGGAACCTTAACGTTTTTCAGTTTGAAAATTGTTTGTGTTAGTTTCATTCGAAAATGCCGCGTTCAGAGCTGGCGAGCTATTGTTTTCAGCCCAGACATCAGCCCAGACATGAATAACAATACCTGTCAAATGAAACAATGCCTATTGTTGAAAACCACTCTGCTTTAAAAAATATTAACAACGACCGCGAATTTTTAAATTGCCATAAGCATCAGTTGTTTTACTCAGGATCTACGGACAAAGCAATGATGGCGTGCGCGACCAATAAATACGATAGTGATCGGGAACTCTTTTTAGAGCTCTTCGAAAACTCGATTCGTCTGATATTAATTCACATCGTGCCGCCATACGTCAATGTTACAAACCCTACCTACGATTTTCAACTGAACGGAGAAAGTACATGGAAATGGAGGGACGTTTTCGGGAAAACGGCGATGTTGTGCAACCTTTTGAAAATAAGCATCTTTCCCAATGAAAACGGAAGTCTAGTAAAACTCACCCACCGTTTCACATGACTCCTTTTATAAAGAACACCGAAGCAGAAGCAACGAGCTAAAAGCTTGCCGTTCGTTCATTTACACATTCAGCTGTGAAGCTTTTGCTCGCATTCAGCTGTTTAACGTAACAAACAGGCCGCATCATGCGACACAACTGACCAGCGAGCTCGGGCAAACTGAAACAATAAGTTTATTTTCTGTGCTTTCCCTTCTTTTCTAAAAAAATATAAGAACCCGAATTGTAAAATTGGCCGAAGAACAAAATGGCTACAAGTTGCGCATGGTTTGAACATGATAATCGCTCTCGCTCCCATACGAAGCAGTGAAAATCTAACGTATTTAAGACTTTTCTAATACTGTCCAAAACCATGCAGAAATGGATGAACCCGAGTCTCTCCCACAGCAACCGCCACCCCCACTGAAGCGACAAAATGCCATTTGGGGTGAAAAGCTTCTAGAAGATTTGATCCCAAAGGGCAGTGTTTATTGATATTCAGTCCCTTTTGGGAGGCCTTTGAGTCTCCCTCCTATCCAAACAATGAGAATGAAACCGTGCCGAGCAGAGTTAAGGAAAACAGACAATGCAAAGACATATAACGCACGCGAACAGAAGTAGACAATGTACGGCGCAAGGCAATGTGTTTTGCCAAAACAAACCGTAAATCGGCTCGAGAGAGCACAATCCTACCCAAGCTCTCTCTTTATAATTCGCAATCTCAGAATGAAGGGAGTTTTATTCCCAAGAAAAATTGAGAGCGATCAAAGAACGACGGTTAATAATTTGAAATGAAACTTCAGCGAGCGCCAACCAGAATTCGAAATGGCGTTCCGTTTGTCGAAACAAAGCACTTGTCGTTTCTTACGCATCAACCGAACTTTGTAAACCCAAGGATTTTTGACGCAAACAATGAGAACCCGGACTACCCGCACGGTGAGCGCGATGAGTAGTTAGATGTTGCTTTATTTTTGATTAATGGCAAATCTTTCTTACTAGTTTTCTCTTTTTTTGTTGTTTTTTTTTTTACTTTTCCAGGCCGTTGCCGAGTGTGAGTTTGTGAAAGCGGCAAATTTACTTTAAGAAGTGCGAATAAGCTAGACAATAGCTAACATAATAGCACCAAAGTTCATTGTTTAGACGACCCCGCCGCATTCAAGTTAATAGTGAGCTTTAGCAACGACGACGGCGACGGCAACGAAAACGTCACTTCAAAATAGAACTTCTCGTTTTTGTAACGCTTTCGCTATTATTCCAATTTGTTTAACTTGGAAAGGACTGGCGAACTATTCAGGGACTAAATTGTTATGAACGCCATTAAAGTAAGGAAACTGAAGAAAGAAAACTTTACAGTCACACGCTCCCATTCTCGCCAAAACCTAAAATTTGGTCATTTCACGTTGTTGTTTTGCAGAGGACGGCAAAGAAATGTACCAAAATGTAAAACGCACGTGCAGAGCCATTGTTTTTGCTCATTAAGCCTATTGTTTTGTGGCGTTCTCGTTGCCGTTGCCATCGTCGTTGCTAAAGCTCCCTAATGAGCAGACCATGCGGTAAATAGCGCGCGTTTATCGTAACCGTCTTAACCAATGAGACTCGTCCCTCTCATGCTCATTTAAATAAAAAAAACGCAATATGACAGAACTAAGATATTTTGTCAACTACAAGTAAAAGTCCCGAGAACAATGGGCATTCCAACATTTCACGCTACGAACAAATGTTTGATCATTTAGCCACCTCAACCAACAAAGCGTGCAACCAAATGAACCAACTGAATAACGTCGAAATTTCAGCAATAACACGCAAAAAATCCTGGACTCACTCTGTCTAGTGTATGGTCAAACATTGTTTGTGCGTTTAGCCACCCATCGTTATGTTGGCTGAAAATGTTTGGCTTTAATCCTTTTTTTCGAGGACTCATTGTGATTACGTGTTAATAAGATAAGCACAAAAGTTTCTTAACGCTGTTGAGGCACAGACGTCGAAAGACAGTCAGCCAAGCGGAGTAAAAAGTCCTAAAACACCCGTTCGCGATCGCTTGCAAGCAAAACAGCAAAACAAACAAACAATTCAACTACTTTTTGCGTCCAAAACGAGTAGAGATGATGGTTATTTATGTCCAGTCGAAAAAAAAATACAAGTTTCATTCCTGATCCAAAGTATCAACGATTAAGAGGGGACTGGACCGACTGTCATGGCGCCCACACACGCCTTTTAACGCTGACCAAAGAAATGGTTTTTCTACGCCTAAACCCTTCTAAATGGAACATGACAAATAGTGCAACGACAGTATAAAAACGTTTTCAAGCATTATTAACAGAAAAAATAGCATCGTCGAGGACAAATGGGCAGGAAACGTTCAAAAAGGGGCTCCACTCCATCAACTACTGAAGAAAGAATGGCCGCTGATACTGACACGCTTTATAACGAACTGAAGGACTCGATTGAATGCCTAAAGACACTCGTCACAGAAGGTCTTGCCGACATATGCGATGACTTGAACAAATTACGACAAGAATTTAAATCAGATATAAAGGCAGTGAATTCTACGGTAAAAGATTTCGAACAGAGTCTAAATTTCACCCAAAGCGACATCGACTCCTTAAAGGAACAACGAATCTCGGAAATGGAGCTGTTAAGAAAGAGGGTAACGGCATTGGAACAGAGCCTAAAAGAGGAAGTAGAGAGGAACACAAATCCAGAACAGTATACCAGACGGGATAATTTAAGATTTAAAAGCATCAAGGAAAGCGACGACGAAGATTGCGAAAAAGTTGTACACGACATCATCGAAAGGGGCCTTGGCATTGACACCTCTGGAATCAGATTCCACGCGGTACATCGTGTTGGCAAGAGAGACAGCAGTAGGTGCAGACCTATCATAGCAAGATTTGTCTGTAGAATGGACCGAGACCAGGTTTGGTCCAAAAGAGGCAAGCTTAAAAAATCCAAAGTCCACACAGATGCGTACATCACTGAAGATTACGTAAGAGCCATTCAAAAGGAACGGGAAATTTTAATCAAGGCTATGATGAAGGTTCGCAACGAACATAATTTACGCGAGGCTAAAGTCAAAGGTCGATATCTATACATCAATAGCGAACGATTTAATTTCGAAAATGTAACTGAATATCTTAAGTAATCAGCGCTCTTAGCTCTTCTACATGTATTTCTTGAAATATCCTTTCACTCATTAGACCTTTTATTATGACATCATCCCTGTACCATACAATCTGCAAAATACCCATTCTTCCTTTTCTCTTCACTTCCCCTCCTTATTTCATTTGTTTATTTGATTTATTTATTTATTTGTTTATTTATTATTTTTTTACTACTATAATTATTACTTTTTACTGATCTTTTTCTTTTTAACTCCCGTAAATTTCAATAAACTTCCAAATTGCCTCTAGATATGCAATTCGAATCTTCTAAGGCGCAGGAAAACCCTTTCAGTTGGAAATGAACACCTATAAATACCTTCGGGACTATACCCCACTAAGGGCTTTTTATGTACAACTGTGTATGTGTTACGTATTTGTTGTTGACCAGTGTGAAAGCTTTTCCTTATGTTATTACCTGTTACTTTTATGCATGTTTTTTTTAATTCACAAATATCCTCTTAATTACGCCATTAAATTACATAGCTGCTCTCCTGACACTCTCCTCAAAGCCGCTCTAACACCTTCCTTGCACCATGCGCCCTGAAGATATGGCAATTTGCTCCCTAAATGTCACAGGTCTGTCAAACAACACCAAACGAAGAGAAACTTTTCTATGGTTGAAGAAAAAAAAGTTTTCTATTTACTTTCTGCAAGAAGTGCACAGCACAAGTGAGTCTGAACCTTACTGGCGTTCTGAATGGGGATACCGTCAACCATTTTCACCACTTTTTCTAGCTCCAGAGCAGGCGTCGACATACTGTTTAACAACAATTTCCAATTTCAAATTCAGAAGCAGTTTACTGATCCCGAGGGAAGGTTTATTATTGCAGATATAGAAACAGAAGATAGAGTTATGACGCTTGTGAATGTTTACGCGCCTAACGAGGACAACCCGACCTATTTTAAACATGTCAGTGAAAAGCTGTCGTCTTTTGAATGCGATTTTATAGTCTTTGGTGGCGATTTTAATCTAGTCTGCGATGTTTTTAAGGACAAAAAAGGGAGCATTGCTACAACACATGCTAAGTCAAGAGATGAGGTACAAAGTATCAAAAAAAAAGTTTGAATTGACTGATACTTGGCGCACCCTTAATCCTGACGCTGCCCTTTTTACATGGAGGAGGGAAAAACCTGAGATTCATTGCCGCTTAGATTTTTTTCTTATCAGCGATTCTCTTTGCCCAGAGATTACTGGAGCCGAAATATTACCCGATTATCGAACTGACCACTCAATGGTTACAATTCGCATTACCACAGCTAGCAATCATAGAGGGCCACGTTATTGGAAGTTAAATACACACCTCTTAACCAAAACGGAATATGATACCTTGATACGAAAAACTATCGCTAATGTGTCAAAGGACTATGAAGGTCAGAAAGAAGTAGACGAGATTCTATTATGGGACGTTATCAAAATGGAAATTAGATCTGCTTCCATATGTTATGCTACATCAAAGAAACGGCGTCTTAAGCCTAAAGAAAATCTGTTGGAAGAAGAGGTTTTAGCGCTCGAGAAAACACTTGACAGGGGCACCCAACGACAAGTTTCGGTAGTTATCTGTTCGGTAGAGGGTAGTTGGCCTTGGGCTTTCGACGTCGATTAAAGAGTGCACACGGATTTTCGTAACTAAAACGTGGCCTAGAAAATTCGCAATGGGGAAATCATAGCCCCTGAGGTTTTCGGAAAGGTCGTAATTGCTGTTTTTGGCAGTCAAAAACGTCAGCTAGCATTTTCGGAAAGAAAATTGTTCCCTAGAAAGTTCGTGAAAAGTCCATTTCAGCTTGTATTTTCTCAAATGAAGATTTTGTTCCCTAACATTTTCGGGCAATTAAAACTTCAGCTAGGAAATCCGAACAGATGAAATTCTTCTAGCTTGTGAAAACACACTTTAAACAGACGTCAAAAGTGAGGTGGTATAATGAAGGGGAAAAGAACACAAAATATTTTCACAGTCTGGAGAAACAACATTCTAACAGTAAGACTATTAGGAACCTTAAAATCGAAAATGATAACAAGATTTCGACAGACTCTGAAATTTAGATGAAGCTAAAAAGTATTATGAGTCTCTTTACATGTCTATTACAAACAGCGATGATGTCGACAATTACGAAAATATTTTCTTCCCCGAGGTTAATGAAACACAGTTAAGCTACACTCAGAAAGAATCTTGCGAAAGGCTTCTGTCAGAAAAAGAATGTTTTGAGAGTTTAAAAACAATGGAACCCGGTAAGTCCCCTGGAACTGATGGTATTCCAACAGAATTTTATAAAGTTTTTTGGGACGATCTGTCCCCCTTTTCACTCGCCGCTTTAAATTCATCTTTTACCCGGGGACACCTTTCCATCTCACAACGTCTGAGAGGGCTGATAACTTTAATACCGAAGAAAAACAAACCGCTGCAACATCTAAAAAACTGGAGACCTATAAGCCTTTTGAACTGTGACTACAAAATCGCAACAAAAGCAATTACAGCAAGAATGAAAAAAGTGCTACCTGACATAATTAACAACGATCAAACAGGCTTTCTCAAGGGTAGATCTATCAGTGAAAATGTTAGATTAATAGACAGCATAATAACCTACGCAGAAACCCAGAATATCCCTGGCATTTTGCTTTTTATAGACTTCGAGAAAGCCTTCGATACTTTGGAATGGAACTTTATTGCAAGAACTCTTCGTTATTATAACTTTGGCGATTCCCTAATTACCTGGGTTAAGTTATTCTATACCGACATAAGCAGTTGCATACAAAATAACGGCTGGTCCTCCGACTTTTTCAATCTTACCAGAGGCGTTAGACAAGGATGCCCTCTATCCCCATATGTTTTCATCTTATGTGTTGAAATACTAGGCAGTGCCATAAGAAACCATGATCAAATCAAAGGTATTCCTGTTTTAGGTACACAAAGTCAATACGCGGATGACACTACATTAATTCTAGACGGTTCAGATAACTCAGTGCACCAATCTTTTAACTTGTTAGATTCCTTTGCAGCTCTTTCTGGGTTAAGGGTTCTATTATGAAAAAACAGAAGCTCTCTGGGTCGGCTCTTCACGCCTGCAAGGAAGGATAATCCCTGCCCCAGTTTCAACACATTACATGGCCTGCTCACAAGGTTAACGCTTTAGGGGTCTGGTTCTCTACAATCAAAGGGGAATCTCTGATACTTAATTATGAAGAAAAAAATTGAAAAAATTTCTAAACTAATCGAAAATTGGCAGTTCAGAAAATTAACCCTTCTTGGGAAAATAACGGTCATTAAGAGCTTGCTCGCATCGCAGTTAGTCTACACTACCTACGTCCCATCAACACCTTACAGAAATAAGGAATGTCCTTTTCAATTTTTTTTGGGATGGTAAACCCGATAAAATTAAAAGATCAGAAATAATAAATGATTATGCAGAAGGTGGTCTTAAAATGCTGGACATTCAAAGCTTTAACCGTGCCCTTAAGGCCAAATGGATTCAAAAATACCTAGATCCACAGAACAAAGGAAAATGGAAATTACTGTTAGCTTTCTTCCTCAATACCCACAATATTGAACTTCTTTTGCACGGTAACCTTTGGGGATTGAGGAACCTTTCACAAAAGAATTAATCGAAACTTGGTCTCGTCTTAATTTCAAAAAATAACTCTCAAACTTTGGTGAGACTCCAATCTGGTACAACTCTCTTATACGCATCAACAATAAGCCCATTTACCATCGGAGCTGGTTTTCGGCAGGTATTTCCCTCATAAGTCACCTCCTGGGAGAGGATTCACTTTTTTTGGAGTTCGATACTTTTAAGAAAAAATTCGGAATTAAATCCCATTTTCTCCAGTATTACGGCGTAACTTGTGCAAATCTCGAATCTGAGACGCAAAAACTATTGTCCACCAACGAGAGGTGCTACTACTGACACCAAAAACCTTCTGGCCTCACGAGAGTTCTGTAAGTTAGCTTATAAAATGTTTCTAACACAAAGTACCTCTTCCCCGTGCAAAAGTCAGGGAAAATGGCTCGCAGACTGTAAAGCTCTTGGTTTCGACACGATAGACTGGAGTAAGTCGTACACGGTGGCCTTTCTATGTACCAATGAATCTAAATTACGAATCTTTCAGTTTAAACTTCTACACAGAAAATGAGCAACCAACTGCTTCCTTTCAAAATTGGGATTGCCGCTAATGACCAGTACACTTTTTGTAAGGCAAGCTCAGAAACTCTCCCACACCTTTTTTGGGACTTTCCTGTTGTTAAATCTTTCTGGAATGAAATTGATACCTGGATGAGAAACAGATCTTGCTTCCCAAATCAAGACTTCTCCTTTCTCTCTTGCATAGGCTTTGTGATCGATACTACAAACTTGCTCTTTCACCATGCACTTTTAATTGCGAGGTACCACATTTATTATTCGAAAACAATGTGCCTTCATCCATCACGAGAATTTTTTTTTAATTATGTTAAATTGCCTTGACTATGAAAGACGTTATGCTGTCAAAACCGGGTCACTGAGAAATTTCGATGTGAAATGGGGAGCATTTATCCGGGAAAATAACCCTTAGTTTCCTTCTCCTTTGTCGAGAGTTACGGAGAGTAGCAATTACAATACTACAGTTTTTAAGGTCAATTACTAGAGAAATATAATTATTGCTTTGGACAATTGATGGACATTGAATCCGTAATCGCATGTGCGTATATGTCAGTATTATGTAAAATTTATTATTTATTTATTTATTTAATTTATTTTACTTTTGCAATAGTATGTAAGCCTCCTGTAAGTAATGTAAGTAAGTAACATGTGGTATGTAGGTATGGTATGCTAGTATCGCGATGTAAGTTGTAATATGATGTTATATGATGTAAGTTGTAATATGTCGTGATGTAAGTATCATGTAAATATTATGTAAGTTATATAGGGATTTCAGTTAGTATGTAATTAAATAAAATGTTTTAGTAATTAAAAAAAACAACAACAACGATTAAACCAAATGTTAAGCTTAAATTTATTTAATTCACCCGTGATGCAGGGGTTCTTGAAAATACGTATCCACCTTAGTAAAAACACGAATATCCAAAAATATCAAGCGGTTTGTCCAAAGGAAGAACTTCTTCCACTAAGTTTGAGCTACTCGTTCCTCCCTTTAATTCCGGTTAACTGTTAAGTGTCATTTCTTGGGGAGCTGCAAGATGCCGCGGTAAAGTGTAAGCCCTTGAAGCGTTGAGTATTATATCACGTTAAAAATTAAGCCCCGTTTTGGTCTAGGTGTCTAGGTGTCTAGTTGACCAGGTAAATCATTAGTATTCAAACTACCGAGGTGGATTAGATAAAATGTCTTCCTGCATACTAATGTGAATTTCCTCCATACTAATGAGCGTCAGTCGAGTACAATAACAACAATAGACTTGCCCAAACTTGCCCACTATTATATGGAACACTCGAGGAATTTAAACTATGTATGAAACACAAATCCATTTTTAATTAATGATGACAATGCTAAGACCATTACAAATATTTATGAAACCACTCATCCAACCAACCTTCAAACTTAGTCATTCCTTACAAGTCGCTTTCTGGGAAAAACGTTTCTATGAGATTATCGTTCGCTTTTCCGAACGTTTTAACAATTTTGTCTGTAAGAATAATTTCTTAGCTAACTTTGCTTGTTTTCCGCTCCGGTAGTCACGCACGCGTTATGCAAAACAGATCTCAACTCTAGGGAGTTGGAAATGTTAAAGTTGGGTCACGAAACCTTTCTTCGCAACTTCAAACAAATACAGTGGATTGCGAGTCTGAGGTGTGGGTATTACTGCCCGCTTTTCCTCAATGAACGTAACAAAGGTACAACCTACAAAAACATTCTCAAAAGGTTTTCCGACGATGTTCATCACAACGAACAAGTCGTGAAAAATTATTTCCTGAATATAACCAATGGTTGATTGGTATTGCTTGAAGGACAAACGCAGAACACCGAACGTACCTGGGTCTGAAAAGGTTGTCACAACCAAAAATGGGCGAAACATGGGGAAAGCGAAGTGTGCAGTTTGTGGAATAACAAAAACTCGCTTCTTACCGAAATCGGGAAACTGACGGGGCCCTCTCATGCAGAGGGCGCTGGTGTTTTGACTGATCTTGATGGAAGATGTCTCCCTGTTCCCTTTCCCTTCGGTGATTTCAAAAAACTATGGGATGTCATCTCTGACCTCAAACTTTTCAAAGGCCCTGAAGTTTCTGAAAAAGAGGGGCGTGCGATGGTGGCCAGCGTGCGATGGTGGCCAAATACAAACGCCAATACTCGAATTATAAGAAACAGGGTGGCAGTCGCAGCTACGGCTCCTGGGTGAAATGGAAGGGTTATGGAAGAGGTCTTGGGAGCCTGTTTGATCGCCGGTTTGTTTCGCAGGGTGTGTTGGTTCCCAAGTTTGCAACTGACACAAAGTTTTTGAAAGCTTTCGGGAAAGCCATCCCCCAACACCGTGGTTTCGCGGATGTTTTTAAGAAAACCCTGCGCAACTACTATGGAACGGGTGTGGATGTTCATAAATTGATTGGGAAACTGCCGGCACCAAAGGGAGGTTGGACCCTCCCTGGCCACCATTACACCGGGCCTTACAACCCCTTGCACCATCAGCTGAGCTTTGACACTGAAACGGGTGAGATTCTTGAAGTATTCCAGAAACCCACCGGCTCTGCCAATGCTGTGGTCATGCAGCATGATGTTGATTACAGCAGTTGTGATTTTCGCGCGAAGAAGTATGGGGAGAACGAAAAATATGCAAGCATATGCTGACCGAAAAATGGTCAAATCGCTTGACGCCATTCCGTGGAACAAGAGACAATGGGGTCCCACGTTGGCCCAAACCGCGATTAATGTGAAACAGAAACTTGGTTTGGGTGTTTAAGGTTTGTCCTCCTTTACAACCACCCCAGTCATATCTAAGTTTTGACACAGCTTGGGGGGAAGGTTGTGGTTTTCGTATTCGTCCGCCACTTTTGCTAAATGAACGGCTTTGCAAAACAAAATTAGATATTTTCCCGGTATTTTTTCTAGTACGTGAAAAGTTTGTTCATTAAAATTATCTATCATGTCACATAATTGGTCTCCGAATATTCTAACGAAATTTTATTTTTCTTGTTACTTTTTTTCTTCTTCTCTTAACTTATCATATTCTTTGTGAATAAATAAATCAATGAACTTTAAAATCAAGGTGCAGTCATATTTTCGACCCTCCTCAATTGCTTCGATAACTTGTGTGGTGAGTGTCTGGCTGTCTGCCATTGTACTACCACCTCCCCTCTGTCTAAATGGCCGAACAGGAAGGGAAAAAATAACTGAGGGTCTCAAACCCAGGTTTATAATCCCTTTTCCGAAATTTCATTTACAACTCGCTGAAATTATTCTGCGACCTCTTTCTCAATGGTTCTGGGCCATCCTTGAATTTTACTTGCGAGTGGCACCACCCACCAATACATTGCGAGCAGAAATGTGGCAACCATGGGTATACATAATCCATGACCCACCTTTGTTCAATATCCTCAACTTCATACCACCGACACAACATATGATACCTATTTTTCAACCAGCCGGCCCAACAACGGCCATTGCGCCGGCAGGTGTGACATTTACCACATTTGGTAATTAAAGTATAACAATTTTCGATTTCACAAAAGGGGTCATCTTCGAAATACAAAAATAAATCACGGTGTACTTCATCCCAACCCTCTCTTTTTTTGTCCTTAATTTGGGTTACAATTGTCTCTTAAAAAATTTTTTCCTCGACTCCGGTGGGAGTTGGTTAATCCTTGTCTGCAGATCCATCTATAAAAGGGGTACAATGGTTCAAAGGCTCAATCATCATTGAAAAAAAAAAATCGGAAACATGAACCGCAACAAAGGAACCTAAAGCTCCTTGTACACCCACCCCATTCTCTTTCATTTAGTTGGTTGTGGACATGGTATCGGCTAAGTCCAACATGAAATTCAGGAGGGAAAAGTACGCATCTGCTCCATGAGATTCATTTATATCTCGTGTATATGTATTAAAAAACGTTACAAGTTTCTTATACCCCCCATCGATCAACCACCTGTTCATACACTCCTTTTCTTCTGGTGGGAGTGAACAGAAAACTCTGTGAGCAATGGGTAAATATTTTCCAATGTAATAGGCGTCTATGTTTTCGAATATTTTTTTTTGCAAAATGCCATGAAGACATATCTTTTTTCAACAAATCGCGCACCTGGCGCAACATCGTGAATATGAAGAAGCGGGTCTTAAATTCCTTCCCCAACCACTTATCTATCTCGGTTAAAAAAACCTGTTTGACATTGTAACGCAACACAGAATCCAAAAGCTCCTCGTGCACCTACCACCACCCCATGCTATCTCTTTCATTTAGTTGGTTTTGGATATGGCAGCGGTGGATTTTATCACGCAACTCAGGTGGAGGGGTACGAATCTGCTCCATCATATCCATTTATAATGTGACATAGATCTTTAATGGACTGTGTCATAAAACCCCTCGTCGGTCAACCTCTTATCCATAAACTTTTTTTCATCTTCAGGCAGAGAATAGGCGACCATTAAAACAACAATGGGCGCATTCGTCAATAAAATGGTCCCTTGTTTTTTTATGTATTGCCAGGGGTTCATGTCCTGCCTCAACAATTCGCGCACGTGGCGCATTGAAATGCTGTGGAGTGAATCCACGTTTTTCTTTCTCCCCAACCACTTATTTATCTCAGCTATTAAAGCCTTTCTGACAATATAACGCAACAGGTCTTTCGCCATCAAACCCTTACAACCTCTTTCTCTAAAGGGGTGACCGCGCCACAACTATTTCACAAACGTTCGCTTCGGCCCACTTCCCCAATTTTAATTGATTTATCCAAGCTTTTCGTTGGTAATGACTTTTGGGGACAATTACAAAAAATTTTGGATCAAATTGTTTTGGATTGCCAAGAAACGTTCTTTTTTCAAAGTCGTTTCTCAAACAAGACCAACAAAGACCTCTAAGAGAAGAGGTATTTTCCGATTGGGTAACTTTTGTGTTTGTGTTAAACTCTTTACAGCAAGGTTCCATATATATATATATATATATATATATATATATATATATATATATATATATATATATATATATATATATATATATATCAAAACTCTTTTGTCCTTTTGTCTAATTAGTAATATAGGGTGGTTTGTTGCTCTTCCATTCCTCTTAGCCCTCTCGCTAATAGGCCGACCCCGCACCCCGGCTGCTCTTGTTGGCGCCTTTTTTTTGTTGGTTTTGATGGTTTGTAGTGGTGTTGCCCTCGTCGCTTCGCGCCTCGGGTGCTGAGTAGTAATAGGTGAGTTCGACAAATACAACCAGAGCACAACGAAACCCGACGAGCGAGGCGAGGAGGGTGTGTTGTGCGGAGGTGGTATTTGTCGAACTCACCTATTACTACTGTGTACCTGCTATTTTTCTTATTTATTCAATTTTCAGCAATAGAAATCAGATCAGTCTTTTCTCACACAAAGCTTACGGTTAGTTGGTTACAATGACTGGAAAAAAAGATGGGTTGCCCGTGCTCGTTGGTGAGCTATAGCCATTTTCAACTAACAGAGCTCAATTTCAGGGCAAATCCGCCATGTTTTCAATGCGCGCGTGCACGAGCGCGCGCTAAATGACGCTATAAATTATGGTGCGGTTTGAAGCACGCACTGCGGTATTTCTTAGAAAAGGTGCAAGGTTTTTTACACTCGTTCTTAAGTGAGAAAGAGGTGAGAAAGAAAGCTAATTTTAAATTACGTTTGCTACTCCGTCCCTCCGATTACCGCAGCAAGCTAATGTCAAATAGTACTGTTTTTCTTAGCGCGGCGAATTCAGTTATCGCATGTTTACAGTACTACTACTTCAAGTTTTCAAAATTTAAACAAGGACACTGCCTATAAAAGGGATAGCATCTCCCCTCTTTGCCACGCAATTTCTGCTTGAACGACTTTTTTTCAATAGGTGGTTTTCATGTTACGTCATCGCCGCCATGTTGGAGGACGTAAACAATAGATCTCTCATTAGCTCCTTTTGTTCGTCCACCAGCATTTGTTCGTTTCACCATTGTTATCTGTGTCTTTAGAGATTGGCTGCAAACCACCTATCAACAAATTTGAATTTGGCGCCCCTGATGTTGACGGGTCGACGTCTAGAATGAAATGACTGACGGCTCGCCCAGTCCAACGTTCCTTATATAGGCAGTGTCCTCGTTTATTAATGTAATAGAGGAGCGAGGACTCTGAGTAAGCAACTGTTTTGAAATTTGAAAGTCGTACTCGTACTCAATCTCGTACTCGTAGTCTGATCTGAAGGTCGCTATTGCCCTCCTTGGGACGGGGTCAGGGACGGGGCGACGGACGGAGCAAGGAAAGGGGAACGGAACTAGTTCCAGTTTCCCCACTGTTGTCAATATGGCCGATGAGGTTCATATGGCTTAGAACGTGGCATGCCTGTCGCCTGAAAAAGCTCATGTGAGTTTTCTCTCGTTAGTGTTCACAGAAAACAACACCAGAAGCTCTCAGAATTGCTCCAGTCTGTAAGTATTTCATTGTATTGGCCGACCAATGTAAACTTTAAAGGCTTAGGGCTTTGTTAGCTTTCGGTGGTCGAGGTATTCTGCATGTGAGAACTTACAATGAATTTCGTATCTATGTCGAGATCTCGATTGTATTTGGCGGGTTATTTGGTGAAGAGTGAAAATGGCAGGCTTTAGTCGGGCAAGTAAAGTTTCAACAGGTAAAATGTGGGTTTTTTCTTCGAAGTAAACAACCGATAAACTAGAGGCTCGACCATTCCTTCAGACTTGAATTTGTACGGGGTGGCCGCCATGTTGAATAATATTCAACATGGCGGCCACCCCGTACAAATTCAAGTCTGAAGGAATGGTTGTCGGAATGGTTGTTAATATTATTTAACAACAAGATGCTTAAGGTTACTGTAAACAATCGAAAGTCTTTTTTTTTTTTTTAATTTAAGTTGCTCACTCTGGTTAAACGAATGATTAATCTACCAATTGGCGAAAGAAAATTTGCAAAATGTGCAAGAGAACGCAAGAAACGGCCAAAAGCTGTTTTGAGCAAAGTTATTCCAAGCCGTCTGATGACATTTTTCACGGGCTAGCTTCACCCTGGTTCTCGAATTACCGTGTATTTTCATATTTTGTTTACATCAACATTGGAAATTTCTAAATTTTTATACTCTGTTACGAGAGAAAAGATTAATCATATTCATGAAACGAGCAAAAAGAGGAACATAACTGTGGGCAAAGAAGAGTATTGAATGGGCCAAAGAAAGAGTAGAAGAATAAGCAGACGTTGGACGAGGAGAAAAAGCGGCTAGCCTCCAGAATACCCAATCCACTTCACTTCTGAAGCCTGCTTCAGAAGATTTAGTTGCAGAACTGCAGCCATCGACATTGAAAGAAATAGGGGCAAGCACTGTTAAAGTTCACTCTTCCGAAAATAAAGCGCAAGATTTCACTGAGACGTCTTCATCTGACTCAAATTCTTAAATGTGCATATTTATCGCTAGAACCAGTGCTTGTTTTGGGTTAATTGCTTCGCTGCTTGTGGTAGCTTTTTGTTTTTTCACACCATGTGCAGTTTTAGGCTGTCTCCTCGCTTTGACGTATATTTCTACATACATTTGTATTTCTTCCCATTTTAAGATGATGAGTGAAAATTATTTTGGTTGTTCTCTATTGGTCAGCAGTATGACTGCATTGACGGGAACTTCAATGAGGAGTGTGAACTGTGAAAATCTTTGGAGGTCAAAAAGTCTGGTTTTATTTTTGTGTGTATTCCCTTCATTCAAATAAATTAATCTCAATCTAGATTTATTGTATTTGGGCAAAATTTGGGCAACGTGTTTGTCACACATTGACCCACCAAATTGTGTGAGGCTTTTACAGAATTCAAAATATTTTGTCTGTAACCTTCAAGCACATGACATGCATGGGGAAAAATTATATTGGCCAACTTTACAATGGATTTTCTCAGGAACCAAAGAAAATATCAAAAAAGCCTCACAGACTTTGTTAGCGTATTATGTCCTGAATGATATACAGTGCAGTGTGACACGCGTCTACCCAAATTGTGCATACGTGTCTGTGTATTTGACACACATGTATGAGCTAGCTCATTGTTCCTTTATTGTTCTTATTTCATTGTTATTTTCATTGGGCTTTTAACGGCTATTAACAGTGAAATCATTGGTGGAAATGGTCGCCCGTTATCTTCTGTCAATGTGACAACAAACTACCGGTACTCCAATATGAATTATTAGCGAAATGTTTGGCGCAACAATAAAATTTTCTAATGAATAACAATTTAAAGATAACTGATATTTTCTCACAAAGTAAAGGATAAATGATCCAGCCTTTTCCTGTTTCAACCTCGCTGAATTAGAGCTAGAGTCGGGTTCAGAAGTAGAGTGACACGAAGAGACAAGAATTGACATACTTGCGAGGCGATTCGCTTGCTACAAAACATCCTTGGAATGTGTGTCCATCAAAATCCATTTTGTTGCAAACAAAAGAGTTTAAGAAATCAAAACACATTTACTTTCATTGAAAGTCATATATGACTGTTGTGGAAATTGTTGCTTTATTGAACTGAATGTGTGCTCACATTGGCAAATTTTTGTCACATGCTAGGCAACCAGTAATTGAGCTTGTGAATGTCTTCTTGCTGTCGTCTTGAGGCGATTTTTGTTATGAAACGGTCATGCCGCCGATTTGGATGGAACGCACGTTCTTTGTTTTCATCTTTACAGGGTTCCTTTGGGTAAGATGGGTCTGATTTGCAATCTGTGGAAAAAAAAATATATCAGTCATTCAAAGCAAGAGATTTTCCAACAGGATGATGGAAGCTTTGGACACAAATAAAGCTGCATTCGTGTAGCCATTTTCAGTGATGGAAATGATTATTTGTAACGAAAACAGGGCAATTCTAAAAATACTTTTGAGTGGCGCCATCTGTGGAAAAAGAACTAGTTTCCAAGTCCCCCGCTATCATGCGCATGCTTGGTGATGATGTAATTCGTGTTGGCCCCCGTAGATTGCTTGGAGATTGCAGGGGCAGCTCCTTCAAGATCGACCAGTTGTCCCAAAAAATCTCAAATAAGTCTGGATTAGGACTGCGTTCTGTGAATGCAACAAGACACCGCAGCAAGAAAACTGCAATTAAATTGTAGTTGTAATCGCAGTTTCTTCGTTTTTTTTTTTCATGGGGTTCGTCTTTTTCCGTTTTTGCGGTAACGAGCAAAGTAAATAAGATCCACTGAAGATGATCAAGAAATTGAAAGAAAAGTTGATTTCCACAGCAAATCATCAAGTACAAAACAGTGATCTCTTCGTCGAAAGCTGCGGCGTTTTGAGGCTGGATTTTAAACATTCAATTTTGTTGTGGTGGTGACTTGTCTTTTGCTTTGCGGAACATGAGCCACAAAGAAAAGGTATAAGAATGAATAACAAAAGTAAACACGTGCATCAAATATGTGTGTCGACACACGCATTTCAAGACGCGTATACACAAAAAACTTGCGTGCCCTTTGCGTGTGCGTACAGTACCGCTCAGAGATAAGCAACCAATGCAAACGCAAAACATGTGCACGTTTTTTGCGTTAATGCAATTCAAAAAGCGCTTTAGAAAATGCATTTCTTCTGCGTGTTTTATCTATTGTTATTCACTGCAGTAAATTTTGTTTGTGCGACATTGTTTGAAAGACAATGACTTGTTGTTTTGCAAATGCCGCTGACAAGTCATGCAGATTGGAATTTGCATAATATTCTAAAGATCGCAACGAAGCGAATCATATTACAAAAACTTCCAAAAATTGTCCGATCACTGGTGTTCCGATTAACTTCCCAACTATAATTATTAGGAACGTCTATGGAACAGCAAATTCCTGTTTGACGTCTGAATCAACAGGTGTAATTTTGTTAAGTTGGGTCGGTCCAAATTCGAATTAAGTACATCTGAATCAATCAGAGATATCACTGTTTGTCATGACCCAAAAATTCACGCTCGCTGGTGCGAGTTACAAAAGAAATCACTCTTTTTAAACGGTGCATCATAAAGAGCTTTCTATCGAATGTCAGCCTTGAACAAAGAGTATTTTGCTGTTATAATCGTCTCTGCACGCCTTGGAGAACCGTACACATCACTATTTTATGTTTGCCGTGACACCGAAAATTCACGCAGGCTTGTGTGATCTAAAATAACAACACAGTAGACTTTGCTTGCAAAGAAATTACTCTTTTGAAACGGCGCATCATAAACAGCTTTACATCGAATTTCAGCCTTGAAGAAAGAGTATTTTGCCATTTTAATTGTCTCTGTACGCCTTGTAGAAGCGAAGATGTCACTATTTTATGTTTGCCGCGACGATGAAAATTCACGCAGGCTTGTGTGATCTAAAAGTGACAACACAGTAGACTTTGCTTGCAAAGAAATTACTCTTTTGAAATGGTGCATCATAAACAGCTTTACATCGAATTTCAGCCTTGAAGAAAGAGTATTTTGCCACTTTAATCATCTTTGTACGCCTTGTAGAAGCAGAGATATCACTATTTTATGTTTGCCGTGACGCCGAAAATTCACGCTCACTGGTGCTAGCTAAAAATAACAACACCATAGACTTTGTGAATTTTATGACAGTAGACTTTGCTTGCAAAGACATTACTCTTTTTAAACAGCGCATCATAAACAGCTTTATATCGAATTTCAGCCTTGAAGAAAGAGTATTTTGCCAGTTTAATCGTCTCTGTGCACCTTGTAGAACCAGAGATATCACTGTTTTATGTTTGCTGTGATGCCGAAAATTCGCGCTTGTTGGTGGGAGTTAAAAATAACACAATAGACTTTGCTTGCAAAGAAATCACTCTTTTTAAATGGCGCATCATAGCTTTCTATTGAATTTCAGCCTTGAAGAAAGAGTATTTTGCCGTTTTAATCGTCTCTGTGCACCTCGTAAAACCGGAGATATTACTAATTTGTGTTTGCCGTGATGCTGATAATTCACTCTCTCTGTTGTTTCAGTTTAATTTTGTGGTGCGGATGTCAAATAACAGAGGTTGAAGGCTGTTTTAAACAAACAATGAGACATCAACTAAAGGCAAACAATAAGCTATCTCATACATACTAATGAGCTTTGCTGTATGCATGTTTGCCATGTGCAACGCGTTAGTGCAAATCTGTCAACGCATTTCTTGCCAATGCGTTTAATGCATCGATTTTTGGCCGCATATCTCTGAGTGGTACTGTAGGACGCTTATTTCTGCACTGCACTGTAATTGCGACCTTTCATGCGAAAATATTCCTTACGGCAAGGGAACAAATAAGAGATGGCTAGACAAGCAGAACAAACGTTTGATAGTACCGCAAACTGCTCTTTTAAAAGCTTATTGTGTTTCTGTCACATGCATCACTTTGCCACGTTCCTCTGGGTGAAACATCTCCGATTTGCGATCTGTGGAAAAAAAATATCAACCCTTCAAAGCAAGAGATTTTCCAACAGAATGATGGAAACTTTTGACACAAATAAAGGTGCATTTGCAAAGCCGTTTTCAGTGATGGAAATGATTATTTGTGATGAAGATAGTGCAATCTAAAAATATTTTTGAGTGGCACCATCGCGTCCTGCTGCAATGTAAACCCAAGTTTGTCATTCATCCTCTTTATTGAAATGTGTTTTTATTTTCGATCAAAATGCTAGAATATGCTTGCTTTTAAGAAGAAGGAATGCAGAAATATGAGAAACATTGCGTTACATATTAGTTATTTGCGCACTCTGTATGCTATTTATCTTCCACTTATCATCATAATTTTAATGGACGGCATTACCTTGGACTTTTAAAATTAAGAAAAGGAGGGATGATATTTGTTTTGGAGTAACTGCAGAATACTCTGCCACATTGACTTTGTCACTCAAAAAACTGTGAACAGCACTCTCAAATTACTTTCCTTCAAGCGATACTCGATCCGACCAGTGCGAAACAATACTGTGCAAAAGTAAGTTGACAGACTCGGTAAAACCGAGGTAAAGACGAGTGTGACCGAAATGGACGATTGTTGCGGTAGAAAAAAGATGCGGTAATACCTGGGCAAATAACAGTAGTGAATAATTTCTATTATGAAGAATAGTTTTCACGTTAATTGTTTACATGTAAAACGCGTCAAACACGGCAAGCAGAAGCCTAGTTTTCGCTTGCAAGGAAAGCATTAACCCATGTTGAACACGGGTGTGCAACCTCTCAAGCAAAAACCTAAAATTAATTATAAACAAACGGGTTTCCTTCCCTTCGAAAGGTTTGGATCAGCCGTTCAGAAAAGTTCTCCATCATTAGTAAAAGTCATGCTTGATCCGAACGGCTAGTGTTATCTGATTATGACGCGATCAAATCGAAAATGAAAGGAGCAATAATTATGACCAGTGAGGTTATTTCTTGTCTGAAGATGCCCACATGTGAACATGAACGAAATGCCATGACAAGATTCAAGATTTTCCTTGCTGTTTTTTTGCTTTGTTTTGTTTTTCAACCGAATACTCCAGCATTTTCTCACAAGGTTGAGATAAACATCACGGAATAATTTATGCAAATTGCTGTTCGGCTTTTAATGGGCTTTTTGAAGAACGTGAAATTATGGTAAGTCAAAAACCACTTTTTTGTTTGGCTTTGAACAAGCGCTGTTAGTTAATTTTCACATTGTAACAAGTAGGTAAGCAATGTTTTCTTCCATGCTGGCAAAAATACTCTATACATTGCTCTGAAATATCTTAGAGCTGTCAAATCCACCGAATGTTGAAATATGATCACCCTGGTTGCCTAGCACGTGACATGGAACTCGTATGCAAATATTTTTGCGATGAGAGATGGCAGTAAACAGACGTCTTGAATAATATAATATTAGACATTTATGGTTTTGTTTGCATTCGCAAACTTTAAGCTAAATTAATCTATTAGTTTGTTTTAGGTCTCTTTAGTCTGCGCCTAGTTCACAATGGTTGTTTTATTTACCGTTTGGCTACTTTCTGTGAGTGATGTTGGGTTACCTCTTGGCTTTTAAAACTGTTCAATGTTGTCAGGCAATCAGTTCGCTTGTAGTTTACATAACTAGTAATTATCAATTCAAAGCTTTCTTTATCATTAAGCCGTTCAACGAGGCTTTCCAAGGAGTGGTCTGGTGTCGCTTTGTCGCTAGTTTTGTTACAGACAAATTTCGGTTTCGCAAAGAAATCAATTCAAGAGGAATGGAAAGTGAACTGTCGCTGTGGCAAACTTATGCGCGTTTTCCGCCAATCCGCAGAGGCATGGCACTTGTTGCTTCTACCCCTTGGAAGGCCTCTTCAACGAGATAAGTGACCGCCCTCTGATATGCATTCCAAATTCACACTGTTTACATGATTGAGCAGCTCACACATTTGTGACCACCATTTCAAAACTTTCAAAAAGATAAATCCAGCACAGAAACATTCAAGCACACTCAGTTGTCACCTTTTTATGACACCTATTTGAACCTGAAAACAAACAAATCAAAAGGCTATTCAAAGGTGATGCGTCATTCTCATTACCGAGGTATTACCTTGTCAAAATCCTGCTGTGGTGGGGCAAAGAATCTCCGCAGTTCGGCCTAGGTAAAGACGAGGCTAGACGTGGGAATACCGCGTCAATGACGCGTGGAGGCCCCGTGGCAAGAACGTGGAAAATGGGTGAATAGTTCCAGGCGGTACTGTACGTCCACGAACAAATTTGGTAAAGAGTAATCTGTTATACCTTGTTTGAAAAAGCCACCAGACAGGACATTGTAGATGGTTACCTATTTACAGTATTTATTTTATTTTTTATGTTATTGTTTTATGTTATTGTTTTTTTGTCTCTTTGACCGTGATGTTCAAATGATAATAATGTACAGTATTCAATGTTAGCTCTCTGGATGAGCACTATGTGCTCTTAGAGCAAATACGAAAAAAAAAATTGTTTAAATGAAAAAAGTGGTAGCCCCGACAATCCTGGCCAACGGAGCATAAAGTAACTTTAGCGAAAGTTGGTCAGCAACTAATTAACTAATGGATGACTAACGGATGCTTAACGTTTTTGCCCGTTTAACGGATAAGTGTAAAGGTACGTTTTCCCGTGCACAGTCACGCATGTGGTGGACTTCAGTAATTAATTGAACCAGGGTGTTTTTTTACTTATCAACTTATTGAACCCTGTTTGTAATACGACACATTGGTTACATTTGCATTTCCACTTTGGAATGCTCTTTGCAGCGTGCTTCAGCTGTGCTACACAGGCCAATTGCAACTATTCACAGTCCTATTTAATGTAACAAGAACAACAAAAGCAAATAAATGAACCACAAGAACATGCATTCAGTATGAGCCTCGATTAGAGTGAACCTAATCACCGACACTATACCTACAATGCAAAACATTTCGATCATTTCAATTTGTCCATATCAATTTGTCCATCATAATTTTCTAATTGTAAACATGCCTTTGTAGCCTGATGGCCGATATATCAGACATGACAACAGTCAAACTAATTCTGCTCAGTGTATTCTCAAATCTTAGTTCTCAGACTTCGCACGCCACACCAACAACAGTTGCCATCTTGGATTTTGTAATTTGTGGGTTTTTGAGCCAGTTTTAGTACCGTAAACGTCTGTGTATAAGCTGCATCCGTAGATAAGCCGCACCCCCAATTTAGAAGCGCAGATTTTGGAAAAAAATAAAAACAATAAAGTTTGAAGTTCCAGCAGAGTTGTATTGGTATAAACAATCAAGGATCGACAAACAATCAAGGTTTCGAAACACTGACGCAGAAGTTGTTGCCATCTTTCACATTCAAGTCTAAAGAAAGCGAAATTTCATTTGTCGTACCTTCTGTTTCGCTTGAATTTATGACATCTTCAACTTAAAATGCTCTTTTGATCCGATTTTTCAAGATTATCACTTCAGTGTCACTTCAAAACATGCCATAATATTGAAACAAAATGAACGAGTGCTTAGTAGCCAAGCTTTAAATGTGGGGAGGAGTCTGGGACAGAGCCTGGGTGTCCTCTGGGCATCTGGGGCATCATGCATAACACAGAAGAGCACGCGCAATGATGCAATCTCAGTTTCTTTTTCATTAATCAATATTACAACACTACAGGTAATTTACAAAAGAACAAGCATTCCTTTTCAAATGTAAAATCTCTTATCTAGTTATTGTTCCCCAAAGTTGTCAAAAACAACGAAATAGTCGGCCATTTACCTCGCGAGTACTCGCGAACTTTGTGGTATTTTATTGCACGTGGCGGAAAGATATGCGTGGAAGTAACTGGCCGTAGACGTCACTGCAAACAGCGTGTGGAGGAATGGAGATTCCTTGTAGGTTGGTGTTTAGTTGTTCGAGTAAAGTGAAAATTAATTGCCTGAAAGAACTCCTGGAGAGCAAGATTTGCCGATAAACATGCGAAGACACAAACGGCTCCTTTAGGAGCCACCACTCACGAAAAAGTCAATGAACAACAGCAACACACTCTCAGTTTCTTTTATGTTTATTTCTTAACAACCTACGAAGTTTATGAATATTAATTAGGATGTTTGAGAACTCCAAACACAGATGTATCCTTGGATAAGCCGCACCCTTGATTTTGGGCTTCAATGTTGTGAAAAAAAGTGCGGCTTATACATGGACGTTTACGGTAGTTTTTTTTTTAAATGTCCACTTTCTTTGGTCAGCGATTTGTTGGGGAAATGTTCCCTTGTAGAATCCAACACTATTTATTGACTATGTAAATGCTATGTCAGAAAACTATTTAAATGGTATTTAGGGCATATTTTATAACTATTTTAGAAATCATACAAGGTCATATATTTAAGGACTATGTTAGTGCTATGATTTTGCTTTTTAAAATGAATTTAGATCCTATTTTTTACTATTCAAATGGAACTATTAAATAGTCTATTTAAAAACTATTTTTTTACCATTACTAACCAAGTAGTTTTTACAAGCAATGGAAATAGACTTTAACTAGCATTAAAATAGGTTTTAAGTAGTGGAGTTTGAATAGGTTCAAAATATAATTTACATAGCATTGACAAAGAGCGAAGTAAGAAACTAATTGACACTACCTCCAGCTAAAATAGGAATTAAATAGCTTTAAAATAGATATAACATGCATGATAAATAGCCTTTAACACATGGGCATTGGTAGAGAGCCCCATATGTATGGGGCTGTGTGGAAATCATTCCCTATTATCTGTCTTAAAACCAGGCAAGAATAAAAGGTATGCCATATTTAAGGCAGCCAGAAAACAACTGCTCTCCAACTCACTGAACTTCTCTAATATGCATATGGTGAAAATATTAAGAAAATAGCTTTCTATGTGTCACTCCAATAACTTGTCATAGTACAGTGCGCAACCTCGATCTGCTGAATGGTGTTACTGTTTGAGAATGATGCGAAATGTTTTGGATACCTGTACGTGGTTATCAAAAAAAGATCCCACTTAGACCTAAGTTTATATAAATTGTAATTAATCTTAGAAATCAGTACACCGTGTGAGGAGTAGCGAGCAATCCATGCCACACAATAAATGCCAGAATAACTGATCTTCTTAAAGTTCTTACCTGTTTAAACAGCCATTCCAGTGGAAACTTGCAAATCGCTCAACAACAAGCTCAATAAGAAACTTATAAAGCGTTAAATGTACCTTGATCGATGAACTTGATCAGATGAACTTGAACGTCGAACTGATTCATGGAAGAAACTCAACAGCACACTCAACAGCAAAGTCTAGTGAAATTTCTGTAAAAAGAAACGCCATGAAGGCTCACCAAGTAAGTCAATCACAAGAGAAGGACGCTGTGAAATAACACACATCAAAAATCGCTATTATTGATTTAGAAAGGCAAAGGTTTCCATTGGATCTTGAAACATCACACCCTCTTTGAAGTTTCACCGCGTTACAAGCCGACAAACGGACAAACTTTTCATTTGATTGAAAGGTGACAGACCGCACCTACAACTGGGAAACCTGGCAACTTAGTAACCAGGCAAGAATAAACATGGTGGCCACAAATTTTGATTATTCTGAATGCTAACAGATCGTGAAAAATGTCAACCTCAAAGTGGAGAAACGTTGGTTGTATGACTCCAAAGCTGAAATACCAAAAACTACTAAATGGCGACGAAGTAGGGAAGTCATTAAACCTACTGTTGATGATGATATTCGACTTAGAGACATACAGCAAGACCTTTCATCAGAGACAATAGGCATGGCCATTGACAAGCCCACTTTTGTTAGAATTTAAGGTGACAAGGTGCTGAATATAAATAATTTGAGAATACTTTCCATGATACCAATCTCAACATTTTTTAATAATTTACCTGCCCTACACTATGCTCAGTATCCTGCCCAGATGTGAAATCCATGACATAGAGATTACATAGACTATTCAACTTCTATTTCACTTCTCACAATAGGTACCCAGGGAACCAAATAGCTTTCAAATAGCACATTTCCTGTAGCATTTAAACAACAGAAAATTAAGACCTATTTTAATGCTATTTTGTTGGCTCACAGTGATGAATAACACCTGGAAAATATGTTTTAAATAGCATCTATTTACAAGCTATGTAATGTTTACCTCCAAATATCCCATCAATGTGATATTTTAAAGCTATTTGAGACCAGTACATAGTGAATAAATAGCATCTATTTAAAATGTATGTTGACTGTTGAGACAAAATTTTTTTCTGACTAGTGAAAAAATAGGCACTTTAGGACCATGTCAGTTAGCTAAATAGTATTAAAATAGTTATTTAGAAACTATGTTATTCTGACATAGCTTTCACATAGTTGAGAGATATGCTTTAAATACCATGGACTATTACTTTATATATATTTGGCAACATAGCAATAAAATAGATGGTTTCAAGCAAAACATAGCAACAAAATAGTTTAACATAGTTAAAAAATAGTATAAACATAGGCTTAAAATATGATTGGTTCTACAAGGGTTAAAGGTCTTTTCATTATGATGAGTGCAGCTTGGCGTGCACAGAGGATGAAATATTTGATTATCTTGAAGAAAACTTGACATACCTGACGAAGGAGTCAATTCTGATCCTGATAGACTTGATAAAGTTGGTTTGAATGAACAAGATGATTTTCTTAAATGTGAAGCCATACCTATTTTTACCCAGTGGAAAGGCTGTGCATGCAAAAGTTCTACAAAAGCAAAATTGTTGAATTATCCATCTATAGCCTTGTTTTTGTGGCTATTGATATTTTTTTTGTTCAGCAGTATTAAATCGCAATTCGTGGACATGAATTAGCTGGCGTTGAGTTCTGTGTAACTTTCGTTTAGTAAACAGGAAAGCCTGACACCTTCGTTTAATAAGCGAAAGTTTCCTGTTTATTAAACAGAAAGTGACATCTTTTTTTGTGTAATTCACAGCTTTCGCGACTGAAAATGATCGTAATTGGTTGCACGGACCACACATTTTTCAACAGTTTTTAATTGTCCCAACTTGAGCGCTGTCACAGTTTCCATGAACAAGCTACATGTTTTAGAAACTCCAATATTTACTGAATCCCTACACCTCTATTTCCTCTCTACCTTTGTGTTGTATTTCAAGCCATGAGTGGGTTCATCTTCGCAACTCACCATGAATAAACACTGTCGGTCTTGACAGTACGACGTGGGTGAGAGCGAACTTTTGCAAAATTGTTTCTTCGAAAATGTAAAGCTGCCCCTTTTTCTTGCCCAGTGGAGAGACTGAGCAGAAAAGAGTTAAACAAAATAATTTTTTTGTAGAGTTAATTATCGGTAGCTTTGTGTTAACGCTTTATATTTTTCTAGTAATGGCAACTCGTGAGTAAAAATTAGTTGGCATTAAGTTTTGTGTAACTTTCGTTTATTAAACAGAAAAGCCTGTCACTTTCGTTTAATAAGCAAAAGTCTCTTATTTATTAAACAAAAAGGGACATCTATTTTGTGTAATAAACAGAAAATACCTCTCTTTTTGTTTAATAAACAAAATTGACGGTCAGACCTGTTTATTAAACAGAAGAAACAGGAAATTTATTTAATAGACAATGAAATTTGAGTCCGGAAACAATCTGAACCCTGTTTTATGCAATCAATCAATAACTCGCATTTCATTGCATTTCACTACATCCCTAATGGACTGCAGCTCTTTCAGTCCTGATGATGAAGGCACAAAACATGGACTTTTACAACGGTTATTGATCTCGACACTAAAATTGTCACCTTTCTGTTTCTGAATTTTTAAAATTTGTCCCAAACAGATCCCTACAGTTGATCCTGGGTAGGCTTGGATGAATTCTGCCAGCAGAATTCCAAGCAGAATAAGCGATATTTGAGGCAAGCATTCTGCCAGCAGAATAAGGCATTTTCGAGCAGAATTTGAGCAGAATAATGGAGAATCATTGGCACTAATGATATGCATAACAGTTTACACAGTTTTAACTCTTTATACATTTGTTTTATTCACTGTTCCGTCTAAAAGTAGTGACCTAGAGTAAGGTAATAACAATTTATGAATATGTAAATTATTAGTTTTTAGGGGTTGGGCCCAGGCTCCCTTCTATAGTTGCAAAAATAAATACAGCCCGAAGGGCTGAAAATTCTTTCTGATACTGAGCAGAATTTGAGCAGAATAAGGGTGTCCGAGCAGAATTTTGAGCAGAATACACAAGTAAGTGATTTTTACAAGCACTGCTGGCAGGCAGAATGAGCCATTTTACGAGTAGAATTTATCCAAGCCTTATTCTGGGACCCCATGATTTTCCCAACAATACTGAAATATGACAATATGAAACAATATGAAACAACATTCAGGACTCATCATGCGACGGAGGATTTAATTAATTGCCAAATGTTCCAATCCTTTGCTCAATAAATTAATTTCTTTTGTTCGTTGTCTAAAATGCCTGAGAATAGAAATTGTTTTATTTCCTTGCTTATGGTCGCAGGAGATTTTATTTCCAAACACTCGGTGGCCACAGCTGCCTACAATACCTCATGGCATGACTACGTCATCCATGAGCTAAAAATGAGTGTTTATGCAAATTTATTTTGACGTTTGTTTGCAATTATTCACGTTGTGTTTACTTCACTAAAATTAACTCTTCCGATTGTTGGTTTTGCTAATTTTGACAAAACAACAAAGCAAACTATCTAACTCTAAGCAACTACAGGAAAGAATTAGAAGCATGGTTTTCCTTCTCTAATAGTGCAGTTTTTCCTTGTAGTTTTTGATTTTGTGACGAACCAGTTCATTACATTTGCTAATTTTTGCAAAGACCAAATTTAGTGAAAAACTATTTAAGAATTTGCTATGCTGCATCCATGTCTGACTGTTAGGTCAAAAAATGAACTAGGTTATCACTGCAAGAGAGGGTCCCCTATACCCCTCTGCAAAATGAATTCATGTAGAAATATTGGAACTTTTCACACGTCACGGATAATTCCAAAAATTCCTGCACATTCATGCAAAAATTGAGTAATTCGCATTTCATGTTAAATTGAAATGTGATGATTAGTGTTTCCCATCGAGTAACCAGTTTAGGCTGTTTACACTCCAAAGGTAGCTCGTTCTAATCATTGTAATCTCAGTGCCTGGTCTAAATGTCGGTAGGTCTGAAAGCACTTTTAACGGCTCTTTGCAGACGATTTTCCAAATAAATGCTAGGGTATGATCAATACCCCTAATGACGCTAAGGCTTCATGCTACAGAACCTCTCGACTTTGAGTGTTAAGAACCACTTGTCCAGATGGCACTAGGTGATAGACGACTTAGTACGGTACCAGGGATTAAAAAAATTCATAGCATCAAGAATAGTGTGGGGCTGTCATGGAGTCCATCACTGTTGCCGACAATCTTATACAATTTTCCAGTATATACTAAAACGGTGGATAGCGTTTTTCAGGTGAAATGATTGGCCACTCAAACTTGGGATAGCAAGTGCTATTCACCACGGAGCAATTTGATTTTTTGCGCGTGAAAATTGTAATTGTTGACTGGAATAAATGAGTTAAAAATGACCATTTTTGAGCTCTATTATCTCACTGTTTTAGTATAATTATACTGACACAATTATTTGCCTCATTGTCAGTCATCACTGGTGGATATTTTTGCAGCTCGGATGTTTTCGCCCACCAACTCGTATGAAATCTCTGCGGCTTTCTTCTGCAGAATTTCAAGCAAGAAAACGAGATAGCAAAGTAATCTCAGCTTTTCAAACAGAAAACAATCCTGACTCACCTTCAACAGTTTTCCTTCATGTAGAGATGTTAGGTATGTGAGAGTGGACTCAGAGCGGCTGTAGAGTTCATTGATGTGTCATTGACGTGACAGGAGAAACAGAGATCTCACAGAACGAAATATGAAACAAAAATGGGTTATGTAGTATCTTAATTGAATCGGAGATCAAAGGTCATTGCGGGTCAAAAGAGATTTTAATTAAAAGATGGCAGAAGCTCATTTATGGGTCAGAACAGGAAAATAACTTTAAATTAATTCATGCAAAACATGATTGTTCACGAATCACGTTTAATTACCAGTAAAGTCTTTGTTAACATGTCACACTTAATTCAAAAACCGTTTTCACGCTCATGTGAAAATGGTCTTGACATGGTCAATCACGAATCACAAATAAATAAAAACTTCAACCACGTTTCAACCATGTTTTACAATTGTAAATTATTATTAATAATTATATTTCCATGAGGAAAAACTAGGCTCAATCACATGTCATGAAAAAGGTATTGGAGATCCTTGCATCATTTATTTATTTTGTGGTATATTCCAATCACACACTCAGTTGCTGATGTTTGGAAGAAGCCATGGCATTTATGAAAGTAGAAAAATATATCAAGTACATTTAATATTGTTAATTATGCACCAGAAAAGTGCTCTCATTTACTTTTATAATCAATGAATCATGGAGTCAATTAATAGTTTCTTGATTAATTGTTTTGGGTGACCAGCTCTAGTAACACATGTGCTGCAAAGGCCTGTAGACAAAGGCTTGGCTTTGTGTACCTTATCCATGAGTTACGGTGTAACCATAGGCACCCTTTGATTCTTTTTATGTCTACAATACAGTATTTTGTCTTTGTAGGTTATGAGTGCCAGACTGGAACTACTGTGTGATGTCTAAACCTTCCTGGTGAATTGTTATGCAGTTTGAAAGTGCAAAGAATCAGGGCTGTACAGTATCTTCCCACTGGAAACTCATTTGTGTAGAAAGGTCAGTCACATACAATGTAACAGGCATGGTTGCAATCTAGACATGCTTATCCTAAAAAAGTTTCTACAAATTTTAGGGCAAATGAATTTGTCCATTTTGCATTTACTTACATGAAAAACACCTCAGTGAAATTAATCTCTATCTTTAATATACATACATGTATACTGTATGAGGAAAGAGAAACAATGGACTCTTCTTATTCAGTTGACCAAGTATTTGATATGATTAAAAAACAAGGTAAAATCGTTTTGGTGATCTTCTCTACTGGGCAAGTTAAATTTATAAAGGTTTGTTCCAGTGAATTTGCCCTGGGTAACCTCAGGCTTTTGTGTCTAAGGAAAAGGAAATTCCTCTACAGGAGTTGTACCGGGCAAAAGTACAGTTGACAGTCTCTTTCGAGTCTCGATTCTTGAGTGACTATTGAGAATTGAGACAACAAAGAATCGAGAAACTAATGAGCTTCCTGCTTGACTAATTCCTCGATAGAGTAATCGCCGGGCTCACCGCCCACATGCAACTGGGAATACAAATGAAAGATTAACCCGCAAAAATTTCACTGACGCACAGATATTTTCCAAACAGCGTGTCGGCATGTGCAACACGTACGTCGAGCTTTAAGTTCGCAGTAAACAATGTGGGTTGAGTTCAATTCTAAGAACCGTTGCTAATTGCTCTGGCTGAAGAAATCTTGAAACATCACAGCCATCACATCCGCCGATGTTTTGGTAGCAAACATGATCGACTGAAATAATTGTGATAACTCTGGTTGCCTAGCATGTGAGATAAATCTGCTCCTGATAAAATAATTTCTATGGCTTTCTGTGAGAATTCCGTTCAATAAATCAAGGCTGCTGTTGAAGTACTCGACAAGAATTGTATTTGACTTTCAATGAAAAGAAAAATGTTTACTGGTATATACTGGAAGGAGGGAAAAGTGTCATGAAAAAATGGTTTCTCTCTCTCCAGAGCTGCTTTAAGCCTGGTTTTCAATAGTGACACAAGCACAAGCATACAGTAAGTGCAAGCACAAGAGCCCTTATTTCACCGTGAAAACGGGCTTAAGTGCATATGAAGCGAAATTTTTCATTAGCTTGTTCGAAAAAGCTTTCAAAATGATGAAGAACGGCATTTATTTTATTGCAATAGCACTCTTGGTTGCTGAGTTATTCAAGATTTTGAGTTATGCAAATAAGAGGACTTGTGACATCACAAGGTGGACACAAAATGAAATAAAATCACAAAATATGGAATATCTGTGCAAATACTAAGTCTACAGGGTTGAAATTTTCCAGGGTTAATGTGCTGCCAGAGCTACACATTATGATAGTGGTTATGATGTCACCATAGCAACATACTTGTTACCAGACCTCTACCTTCCCAAATGAGAAATGCATTATTTATTGCTCCAGAGTCTAACACACTTTCTTATTCTTGTGCTGTGTAATGTCCATATTTGCTTGCATCCACTGAATGAACATCAAGAGCAAATAGCGCTTCTTCAGGAGGGAAACTCTGATTTTATCCTTTGGAAAGGTAGAGGTCTGGTAACGAGTATGTTGCTATGGTGACATCATCACCACTATCAAAATGTGTAGTTCTGGCAGCACATCAACCCTGCAAAATTTCAACCCTGTAGACTTAGTATTTGCACAGATATTCCATATTTTGTGATTTTACTTTATTTTGTGTCCACCTTGTGATGCCACAAGTCCTCTAATTTGCATAAATAACTCGGCAACCAAGGGTGCTATCACAATAAAATAAACACTGTTCTTCATCATTTTGAAAGCTTTTTCGAACAAGCTAATGAGAAATTTCGCGTCATACAGTGTATGCACTTTAACGCAAGCATAAGCATAAGCGCAAGCACAAGTGCAAGGATCAAAATTTTTCCTTTTCCTTGTGCTTGTGCTTATGCTTGCTTTCGCTTGCATGGTGTTTGTTTTCACTTGGCATAAGCTTCTTATGCTTGCACTTGTGCTTGCGTAGCTAGTGAAAACCAGGCTTTAGTCAATCAAATGCCGTCAGATGTCTGGGGTGCTTTTGAAGTGATCAAATTTTGTTCTCAGTCGAACAGTTTCAGGTAATAGTCGGTATTGGTGTATCCAGTTAAATGTCGTCGTTCTCATTCACACAGCTTCGGATAATGGTTGGAATGTTGCATGTCACCTATAGCTGATAATCAATAGTGTGGGATACCTGTGGTATCCCACACAAAAACTGTTAACAATGCTCTCAAACTACTTTCCTTTGAGTGATGTTTGATCCGGTGCAATAGCTGCTACTGATGTTACTGCTTTTTCTTTTTAAACAGTTGCTATTGTTGTTTCATTGAGGAGTAAACCACTTTCTAGAAACTTGAATTGAGTATGTATAATCAAGAACGTTTCTCTTCGGTGATTTTTTGCGAGAATCGAGTGTCAAGCATCGAGTCAAGTTTTGAGTGAATCAAGTCTCGATTCTCGACTCGATCCTCGATACTCGCTCGCAAGGATCGAGTCGACTGTGAACTTACTTTTGCATGATACTGTATGCTGTAGATATTGGCTGAATTTAGATATTAAATATTGAAGTCTTGAGGAAGCTTGATTGTAACACAAACCTTTGCCAAACTGCTTACTCTCATCATCTTGCCTTTGAATGCATTGATGATTTTAATGTGCAATGTTGAAGTAAAGTAAATGAAAGATACCCCTGTGTACATGGGCAACAGATTAATCATCCTTCATATTTGGTTGCTGATATGCCTTCCTTCAATGATGACTTTATGATGTGGTTCATTGTGTCATTCATTTTAGCAAACTGAACAACAAAAGACAAAGTTTTGACATTAGTGGTTCTGTTTGGAAGCAATCATACAGAGAAATTGTTAATCTTCCATCAGAATCAGTGTAAAAGGTGTTCATATCATGGGATAAGGAGCTCAAAGTTGGAGCATGATAAAACTAGAGCTGCAGAATATCACAGAGCTGATGAATGGGCATGTGCAAAGTTTTTCTGGTTCCATGTGTCCAAGGTAAATTTTGTAATTAGCATATTAATAGGTGGTGAGCACTATTCTTACACTCGTCAAAAAACAATGAATGCATTAGGATTATTTCCGTACAAATAAATTATTACCTTCTCAACAATGTGCTCTTAGTGTTCAAGACCATAAGACCGTACAAAGCTACACCAATTTGTTACCCTGCAAGCAGTGGTTTCTCGAAACTGGAAACTGAATTATTTGTCCCTTCGTGACCCTTGAAAAGGGACAAACAGGCAATATTAGGGAACAGAAAATATTTTATTAAATTGCCTTTGTTCTAACCAATATCGCATATTTGTGCTTTCCCAGAAAAAAGAAAACACATAAAACAGTGCTTTGGCTGCTTTACGCATATACAAGAGGCATAAGATAAAATATTCCGTGAGGGCCGAATAAGAGGGAAAAAGGTGTCGATGTACAAGGTGTGTGATAAAATAAAACAATCAGTTGAACAATCAATGGCAATGAGGAGTGTCACTGTGAGAGGATCCAGTGTCATTAACATCTGCCTACAGATCATTAACATCTGCTTACAGAATGAGTTTCCAACTATTGTCCAGAAAAGCTTCCCTGCCTCGAAAACCGATCTACCTCAGTTTTACCACCTCATCAAAACCCACAAAACCGGACCGGGCATCAAAATACGACCCATAGTATCTAACAGCAATGGACCAACGCAACTTATCTCATGGTTGCTTGCCAACGCCCTTACACCGATGCTAAAGGATGTTCCGGCATACCTAGAAAACAGCTTAGAACTTATAAATTGCATCCAATCCGGCGATCTCACCACCAACCTAGCATATCCATGCAGCCTCGATGTGGTGTCCTTATACAACTCAATGCCCATACAAGAAGCCATCACCAACGCTGTTGATCGAATTCATAACCCAATACTCCACCTCTCTAAACAAGACGTTACAGATCTTATCACAGTCACGCTAAACAACACGTACTTTTCTTTTAAAGGAGCACTGTCACCGGTATTTTTGCTGTTTTTGGTTCAATTCTGCCAAAATTATTGCCTTTTTCCTGTTATTGTGCAAAAAATGCTCCTACAGAATCAGCAATATGAATTCCAATGAAATTTTAGCAGGAAGAGCTAACCATAATAATTTTTTTGGTCAATTTTCAATCCATTTCCATCCTCATCATCTTAGATGGAATACAGGAGTTTATAGTGTCAATGCAGTACTACAGTCTGGCAACAAAACTAGACCATTATTTTTAGGTTTCCACTGATGCAAGGGCAGTTTTAAGCCTTTTAAAGTGATGGTACAATAGCGTGACAATGCCCCTTTAATGACCTAGTCTTCGGCCAAAAGGAAGGTCTCCCTATGGGTTCCAGTATTTCAGGAATTCTGGCCATTCTCTTTATGGACAAACTTGAAACCATCACACTTTCCTCACACCTCTCGATGAACCCTTACAAGAGATATGTTGACAATATCTACTTACAGACAACTAGCGAGGAAATGGCAGACCAGTTCCACCACACAATGAATAACTTACATCCAAAATTGAAGTTTGAAATTGAGAAACCGGAAATAACACCTAATGGCCACGAACGGTCACTATTAGACTTCAAGGTTACCATCTCTAAAGACGGTAGAAGCCATTGAGTTTTGAACTTCATTCGTAATGAGCGGAAACGTATTCAAGACCGATGCTCCACACAAACTACAAACACAAAACACCAAGGTGTGTTTGACGAGATCCTCTGCCTGAACGGATACCCAGATAACTGCACATACCACACAAAACAACCACAGAACCGTCGCGAAGACTCTCGCCCCTCCAACACAGAATGGTTGTACCTGAAGATCCCCTACATCTCCGAATGGCTAGACCACAAGATCACTAACATCCTCCGTAAAGGGGGCATACCGGTACGCGTCACACACAAGTCATATACCCTCAGAAAAGCCCTCTCCCACAAAACCATGGAGCGTACATGCACAAGAAACAAATTGTCCCATCACCCAAACCAAGTTGTGATTGCAAAACGCTGTTTACCAAATTACATGCAAAAACTGTAACCAACACTACATCGGGAGCACCACACGTTTCATCCACGATCGCGTGAAAGAACATCTCAAAAGCGGAAATTCATCCATAAACAAACATAACACCATATGCCAAAACAAAAATTATAAAGGCATCGAAGTTAAAATCGTTGTACTAGAAAATGACCCAGTAAACCTACGCCTATTTGAAGCATTTTACATAAGAAAAAACAAACCAACACTTAACTCCCGCGAAGAATGTACCGAATTTGCGGACCTATTGTTCTGATGACTCTTTAATGACACTGGATCCTCTCACAGTGACACTCGCTCATTGCCATCGATTGTTCGACTTATTGTTCTATTTTATCACACACCTTGTACAGCGACACCTTTTCCCCTCTTATTCGGCCCTCGCGGAATATTATTTTTATCTTATCTGTCATTGCCGATGTCGTTGAGCGGCGAAAGCTCGGACTTTTAGTATTTTAGCGTTTTTTACAGTAGTTCAAGGCCACATTTGTATTTTAATCTTTTTAATCAAAATGCTACTGAAGGACAATGTAAATTTACTTGACATGTACAGTGTAAGTTACATTTTTTAAATTTACACTAGTTGATTCCTCAACAGTGACCAAACTTCTTGGGTGGCAACCTCTTCTTTTGCAAGCCAATGTATGCCTTTCATCACAGTAACAATACCTTGACGTGAGCCTGTTCGCTTGGCTGACAGGTCTGTCACGCTCATCAGTGAATGTTTCCCGCAGTCGAGCCTCTGTTATAGCATCCTGGTGTTCAGGTGAATTAGCATGCCTGCTTAAAGCCAGTCATCGTTTTAAAATTTGTGCTGCCTTTTTCGTTTCCAAAAGGGTTTTTCTTTCTTACCAGCCGGTAAAAGTGACAAAACATGGCGTTATTTTCGTAGCGTAACCATTAATTTTGTGTTCATTCAACCACTACGTCTGTAAATTGTGAGTTTTCGAATTCGGAATTTGGGCATCATCTTCACCATGAAATTCGTTTTCAGGTTTTTCTTCTTCTGGGTTAAGGTTGTTGTTTTTATCTCTTTCACTTTCAAAACAACTCGAGATTTTCCTCCTCGACCTTTTTCCAAAAAATATCAAAATATGGTTAAAGTGATCCTCACTTTCTTGTTTCAGATTCATCACTGGTACTCTGCATCGTTTGTACAAACAAGTTATATTTTTTTATGGGAGAGAAATAGGATTTTATAATAGTTTTGTAGATTAATAATTGGGAAAGCACTTTGGCAACTGCTGCATTCGAGTAGTTCATAATTAAAGTCAATGTGCTTGCGGGTTGAAGGTCGGGACACAAGAGAATCGTTTAAGTTTAAACATTTGATAAGGCGCCGATACTGACAATTGAAAGAAACAAATGATTGCTCACAGTGGTTTCTCTCCCTTTCATAGTGTAGAGTCCAGTGGAGAAACCACTGCTCACAGGGTGCCAATCTGTAGATCTCAGTCATTTTCATTTCCAGCCATGATTATAGAAAGTGAATTGTAAAAACAGTTTCCACCCCTGCTGGTGTAAAAGTGCTCCAGTGCAAGGTCATCAATAGAGGAAGGCACATATGGTACTGCTCAGAAGTAATTTAGACAGTCCCTCTTGTCTTGATCCTCAACTCGACTCAGTTCTCAATTCTTGAAAATTTCGAGGATTGAGTGTGGAGTCGAATTTTGAGACTTTAGAAGATGTGTCTTTTCCAGTCTTTTGTGGAGAAACTAATCAGCTTGTCACTTGAATGATCTTGAAAAATAAATTTGAAAAAGAGGACCGCAATTGAAAGTGTTGTACATACTGTTCATGTCAAAGCGTGTTGGAAATCAAGATGCTAGTGCCACAGTTTTCTTCCATAAAATATTGAACAAATGAACCACATGTCTAGAATTTGCCCTTCATTTCCTCATGAGTAAATGAAACAACTCGAGAAATTTCGCAAGATGGCTACTTTACAGATTGCTCGAACACCTACTGCTCGACAGCTATTCAAAATCCCCAGCTTTCCTCCTACAGTGCTATGGTTTTGCATTGTGGTCATTTGTGAATGCTGATCACAAAATGCCACTTACATACACTATAACGCTCTTTTTGCCATTGCAAGAAATAATAATGGCAATATCACGGTCTCAGTGTAGTGGCCAGCCTTCAATGTAAAGACATGGTATCCGATCATTTCGCTTCAATATTAAGTATAAAAATGTGATTATTTCTCGTTTTTAAAGTGGGTTCAGGTAAAAACTTATCCTAGCTTCTTCTACATGTAAGTTTGTTAATTGAACTCTAATACTGTATAATGCAGCGTTTGCATGGATGTGGTTCATTTGTAACCACATAACTTTTGATGTGGTTACACCTTTTGTTTAGACAATGCCGATCAAGACTGTTACCAAAATCAGGTCGTTTTGAAAACGCTGACAAAAATGGAGTGCTTTCAAAATGATATGGTTTCATCTCGTGTTAATGGTGAAACTGTATCGATGTGAATACAATGTCATTTTGTCAATTTAGAATGTAATCAAGCTGACTGCAGTGTAGTGAAACGACCGGTAAGCAAAACCACAATGCAGTTCTGAATATCTATGAATTCCTCATAACTGTCAAACCCAAATCTACGTATGGTCTTCGCTCAAACAGCAGTACTCTGCTGCCACCTCCTGCAGAGAAAATGCTGCCTACACTTGGTGCTCGGTCCTTTGCTGCTGCTGCCCCTGCGCTTTGTAACAAACTGGCTGCTGACATTAGAAATGTTGCTTCCTTAAATAGTTTTAAGAAATCAATCAAGACCTTTCATTTTAACGAATCACTTTACCTGTAAATTTAAGTTTTACTTTATCTCCAGTCAACATTGTATTTAGAAATTTTTAATTTATTATTGTTATAATAATAATAATAATAATAATAATAATAATAATAATTATTATTATTATTACTATTATTATTACTATTATTATTATTATTATTATTATTATAGGTGAAACGGAAAGGCAAAACTTTTATCGAGAGCCCTAGTCCTGGGAAGCTGGAGTTGTTCTGTAACGTGGGGCTCGAGTTGTCGGGTCTCTTCGCGCTGAAAGCACTGGGACTGGGTCCATACATGCAATATTGGTCATTAACTTTCATTAGCATTGGTGGCTCCTAAAGGAGCCGTTTTTGTATTAGGAAACTACTTTCCAGAAGCTGTTCCTTGTTTGACAACAACTACCGGAAGCACATTCTGCAAATGCCTGATGTACTTTGCACACTTTGCTATGGCCATTTTCTTCTCCCAAAACCTTGCAATTCCATCCACAAGTTTTTTTTTTGTGTGGGTCTCACAGTGTTTCTTATGAAGTGTTTCAGTTGATGCCACAGCAGTTTCATTGCGTTCAGATCGGGGAATTCCAGTGCTGTCTTTCACCGGTTGATGTTCTCTTCCATGAAGTGTGTGGCATAACGACTGGTGTGCTTTGGATCATTGTCTTGTTGGAAGCAGTGATTGTCAGGGAAGGTTTCTCGAGAAAACGGCAGCTGTCCATTGGCGAGAATTTCTGTGAAATGGAATTCGGCTTCCATTTTGCCTTTGAAAATCATAAGCTTTGTGGGCCCTTCTTTTGAAATCTCGGCCCAAATGTGCACTTTCAGCGGGGGTGTTGTGGTTGACCCTTTACACTTACGATGGAAGGTGATCTTGCTGTGATTTTCCAGCAGAACAAAACAGTGGCAGTGAAAATCATGTCGAACTGTTCATTGTCTCTGAGGCACTGCTCGGCTAATGCCAACCGTTTGATTACACACATCAGTTACACTTTATTCAAATATAAGCAAATGGAAAACAGTTACAAACTGGGCTGATCCGCTAATAGTGCTGGCTGATTTAGGTGTATCAGTCATTTATAAAGAAATACAAAGAAGAAACAGATGAAACATCAGGTAACATTACAATTTTCTATAATTATAATACATGCAACATGATAGAAATGCATGTAACATCAAAATTAATGGCAACTTGGAATAAAATAAGAGTTCCAAATAAGATTTAAACCCACGAACTTATGTATCAAGCTGGATGCTCTAACCACTGATGTTACATTTTTGGTGTGGCATATCTATCATGTCATATTTCATAATAATTTTGCTCACTTTGCACAGTAATTTTTAAAGAGTTATTTTAACTCCAAAAGTGGAGTTAAAATTTTAGGTTAAATATAACCCCTTTTTCGGGGTTATTTTAACTCCTTTTTTTAACTCCTTTTTAAGGGTTATAATGACTCCAGTGTGGGAGTCACTTTAACTCTGCAAAAGGAGTTATTTAAACTCCATAAAGGAGTTACTGTAACTCCAAATGTGGAGTTAAAATGTTAGGTTAAATATAACTCCTTTTTGGGGGTCATTTTAACTCCCATTTTTAACTCCAATTGTGGAGTTGTATTAGCTCCAACAAGGGAGTCATTTTAACTCTGCCCCATAAAAGAGTAGAGTTATTTCAACTCCATAATCAGGGTTAAAGTCACTCCGGCATTAGAGGTAAAGTAACTCCAGCACAGTCACCCTATGTACATACATACATACATACATACTTTATTAGCATTCCCCGGGGGGCTTTTCAATACTAAGAAGCAAAGTACATTATGATAATAAGCGAATAAAATTATAAAAAGCGATCATTAAAATAATTATCTAGCATGTGCATTTTCAACTTTTTTTTAAATGATGTTAAAGATAACTGTTTAAAGTCTTTGTCTAAATTGTTCCAGATGTTGACTGCTCTATGGAGGAAACGTCGCTGGCCAGACTTTGTCTTACTTAGAGGAATATCGAGGGATTCTCTGATTCTAGTGTTATGATAGTGAATAGACTTGCGCTTTCGGAAAGGTTCACACAAGTATGTAGGGGCCAGTCCCTTGATGCACCTAAATGTCATTACTGTATCTCTGTAGTGAAGATGCTCATTTACTGGTAGCCATTGGATCTCGCGTAACGCAGGTGTTATATGCTCAAATTTCTTGGTGTTCGTGATGATTCTGCACGCGAAGTTCTGAACAGCTTGAAGCTTCTTGATGTTTGCAGCAGTTGTGTTTGACCAAACTGTAGAGCAATAGAACAACTTGCTTAATACTAGGGCAGAGATGATCATGTTTAGTGTGTTCCTATCGAAACTGTTCTTTACCCTATTTATTTGACAAAGTTTGGCCATGCACGATGAGGTAATTTGATGGATATGTTGGTCATAGGTTAAGTTGTTATCTAGAATTATTCCGAGGTCCTTGGCGCTGGAAACGGGTGTGATCTCTTTCCCTAAGAAAGAGATCGCGATTTCGTTAGGAAGCCTGCGCAGTAGTTGCTGTGTCCCGACCATTAGGAACTTGGTTTTTTCAGGGTTGATTAATAGTTGATTTTTACAGCACCAAGCAGCCACACGTCTTAAATCTTCTTCAAGAACGCGTTCTGCAGATTCGGCATCTTTGATTGGAAAGGATAGAAAGATCTTAGAGTCGTCTACGTAGGACTCGAAATTGCATACTTGTGGAGCGAGTGGAAGATCACTGATGTAAATGCAAAACAAAAGTGGTGACAGTATTGCGCCCTGTGGTACACCATGGGTGATAGGGAGGGGTGTAGATGTAGATGTGCCAATACGGACCGCTTGAGTTCTGCCAGACAGGTAACTCTTAAACCATTTCGTGGTTTTGTTGGTGGCGACAAGGCGCAGCTTCTGTAATAATATGGAATGGCTAATGCTGTCGAAAGCTTTTGATAGATCTAATAGTATCAGGGCTGACAGTCTCTTATTGTCCATAGCATCTAATAAGAGATCACTGATCATAATATTAAGAGTAGTTTTAAGATAAAAACAACAGATCACACAAATTGACTGTAACATGTTTAATTCAATCAGATTTCATTTTCTTATCTGAACACCAGTTTCTTACATACTTTGTATTATCATTGACATTTGAAATGTAAATTTGTAATATGATTATATTGATAAATAAAGAATGTGCAAGTATGCATGATTAAAACATTTAAACATGACAATCTTTCCAGGTATGAAAGTCAAATTTGAAGAACATTTGAATTTAAACGACTATACAGCAAAATTCAATCTGTTTGTTTGGAAACAACTCTATCTTTTCTTTAAAAATATAACTGGCTTATAATTCAATTTTCATAAGGTTCTACAGGAACAAGATACACATGGTATGTGTACATTAAAAACATTTTAAACTTTGTTGTTGGATGAAGCCTTAACAGGACACTATCACATTAGCACGTTTGCCAGTTACTCAAATTTAAACTTGAAAAATTCAGTTTGATGTGCCAAATTTAAAATGGCATGGACAAGTTGGCAATGGTTATAGTAAAAAGTTCAGAAACTCTGGGCAAACATGAATATTTGATTCCTTTAAAAGGGAGGAAAAAAGAATTGTCAAATGTTTTGAAGTCAACTCATGACAGTGGCCCCTTAAAGGGGCAGTGTCACGCTATTGTACCATCACTTTAAAAAGCTTAAAACTGCCAATGCATCAATGGAAACCTTAAAATAATGGTCTAGTTTTGTTGCCAAAGACTGTAGTACTGCATTGACACCATAAACGTCTGTATTCCATGTAAGATGACGAGGATGGAAATGGATTGAAATTTGAAAAAACTTGCCAGTTTTTTTCAAAATTTCAAGCTATGTATTGAAAAATCACAAAAAAAAATTATTATGGTTAGCTCTTCCTGCTAAAATTTCATTGGAATTCATCTTGCTGATTCTGTAGGAGCATTTTTTTGCACGATAAAGAAACATTGAAATTATGAGAGGGCAGAGGTGAACTTGTTCACTGCCACTCCCTTTGTTGCTTCTTGGCGTCTGTCTTCACAAAATAGAAATACATTGCCACACTCAGTGGGGTATATATTTAAATATTTAACAAGCCACATGAAGCCCCACTACAATGCCACATTGCTTGTCCCCAGAGAAATCACTTCAACTCCCTCCAATACAATACACAGCAGGGCCCAGTTGTTCAATGCACGATTAAGCTATGTAATCACGGGTTAGAGAAAACCTTTAGTACAGTCTACATTGTAAATACTGGTAATGTTCAACAAAAACATTTCAAAAAGACTTTCATCCTTACGTTTTGATTGGAATTTAACTTTATTTTAAGCGTACAATTTGATTTACAAAACTTTCTCAACGAGTGTGATTAAGACTTCAGTTAACTCTTAATCCTGGGTTAGCATTAATCGTCTTTCGAACAACCGGGGCCAGGTCCTTAAGTTACCAGTGCCTATAATCCTTGGAGAGCTTCGGTGTTCCTTGTTTCCACATCAATGGACTCTACATAGATCCTACAAAAAGAATGTATTCAGTACTTGAGTATCTAGACATCAGTTTCAGCATGATTATCTTTTTATGCAAATGTCTGCATTGTAAACCCCAGATATGAAATTTAAAAGTTGTCATTATTCCCCACTGTTGCATGGTCTACCTGAGGCAGCCATTATTAGTGGTCGTCATGCAACAGTGCTCCCTTAGTGTTGCGTCAACCACTAATAATGGCTGTTTGGGAGACTGCACTGTCAGAGTCACTGGTACGTAGATGTTATGATGCAAACAAACAACTGCCATGTCCATTTCAGCGAAAAAAAAAAGGCAACTCAAATATATAATCTGCTTGAAGTTATGATCACCCATGATTATTATTTTAGAGGAAACATTTACTATTATCCTAAATAGTTGCCAAAGAACTGATCAAACTCAACCTTCATGTTAAAAGAAAGGAAATATACACATTTAACTATACAAGCTTCTGCCTCAGATCAAAAAGACTACAACTTGTAGTTTGTTCTGTGTGATATGAATGAAGTTGCATGAGATTACAAGTACATCTTCCGTGAGCTCAATGGCTCTTTACAATAATCGTAGTTCTAAAAAGAAAATACATTTGAATTATTAAAAAAAGCTAAGGAAAATATACACAATTATACATTTCTAAGAAAAAGAGGAATTTAACCTCCTAAAATATACTAATATATACAATCAAGGTGGTCTGATCAACTGAAGTTTTGACTTGGCATTTTATTACTAAATGTAAGCTGATGTGCGATATTTTGTGCACGTGCAGAATTTGAATACAAACAGACACTATTGCATGACAACTAGAGGCTTGCGTCCCTACAGGAAGACACGAGTTCATTATGCCTATTCAAGGTCGCAAGGTCAGATCGACAGATAATAAAATATTTCTCCCACAGGCACAAATTGCAATGGCCAGAAGTGGGGTTAAACTTCGCCCCTTGTTTCAAAATCTTGCAAGTTATGTTGTATTTTACCTTAGCATCTTTTAAGTACCAAATGTGTTTACTTAGTTCTGTACTGAGCCTCCTTTTCTGGTCTGTGAAAGAAGACTTGTGATTGGCAAATCTCGTTTTAAAAGAGTTCTTAGTAAGTCCTATGTAACTTTGGGCTGGCCTGTAATCCTTTGTTGTCACTGTAGCCTGGTAGATCACAGATGATTTTAGACAATGTCCGGCCATAGGGCAGTGAGCAGGTTGACGACAGTTGCATTCTTTAGACGTAATGTTTGGTGTGGGTAGGGTGGATTTGTTATGACCATCGACTTTCTGCTCTAGGTTGGTCATGCAGCTGTATCTGATCTTAACGGTGTTTCTGTTAAAAAGTTTGTGTAGTGTATAGTTTTTAGGGAACTCTTCGTCAAGGATCTTTAGAAAAGTGCATCCTACATTGGTAGCAACATTCTTGCTAAAAGGGGGGTTGTACCAAATAATGTCCAAAGAGTTCAAAGGATCTGTTGTAGGAGGCGAGAATGTAAGGTGATGGCTGTACTAGCTGTCATCCAGGGCTTTCTGGTAAGGAGGTGCCGCTTTCTTAAAGGAGGCTTCATCAAAAGAGATTTCGGACAGGCGTTTGTTGATGGCTTTTGGGATGTTTTCAATGATACGGGGTGGATGGTTAGATTTTTTGTTGATGCCACTCTACTGCGAAGAGTATAACAGCCACTCTTTCTCTTGAAGATGCTTCTGAGATGCTTGAAAAGATCAGATGCAATACACAACGACTGTTTAATAAAACCAAAGGCAGGCAGAAAGATAAGTTTGATAACCAATTGCTCGAGAAACAGTCTTCTATTTCAACGACTAGAACACCTCATGTCGACATAACACCTCAAGTCGACAAATCCAAATGGGTTATCAACTTATCCTGCAGGTCCTTAAGTGACCCCGAAGTGTCTATACTACAGAAAGGCTTGAATTTCGCTGTAACACCTAGTAGCATCCCAGCAACTGAGATAATTGCTAAAGTGGAGTCTGCAATAAGACCACTTGATGCAGAACAGGCCGACACTGTCAGGAGAAGCGTGAACTCTATTCTCCAATGGGCTAAGCCTCCCAAACCTAACATTACCAGGGAGATGCGACATGCACTCAAAGGTTTCAAAGAGGATGCCTCCATCATGATTCTCCCAGCAGATAAAGGTCGTGCCAGTGTAGTGCTAGATAAGAACACCTATCATGATAAGATGAAGGCACTGATTGAGAATGGTACATACCGACTTCTTAAGAAGGACCCAATGGACCACTTAAGCCGAAAGTTGACTGAAAAAGAAGAAGCCAGAAGAGAGGTGGACATCTGACAGATTCTGTGTATAGCAAGATCAGGCCCAAGCATAAGCAACCACCTAGAATTTATGGCCTTCCCAAGATACACAAGGCCAACACACCAGTGAGACCTATAGTCTCTTCTGTGAACACCTTTGCTTCTGATCTGTCTTCCTACCTAGTCGATGTATTATCTCCCCTAACAGGGAACTCAGAGTACACAGTTGACAACTCAGCTCATTTTGTATCCATTGTGAATGGTGAAAGAGTACTAGAAAACGAGATCATGGTGTCTTTTGTGGTAGTCTTTCTTCATCAACGTTCCAATCGAAGGCGCAGCACAGACTGCACTGCGAAAACTAGAAGCTGACCCGTGCCTTGCCAACCGCATGACTCTAACACCTATGCAGATTACAGACTTCTTGAGTTTCGTTCTAAGATCCGCATACTTCCAGTATGATGGACTGATTTATGAACAGCAAGAAGGAGCAGCCATGGGAAGCCCGATATCCGCAGTGATAGCTAACCTCTACATGGAGGGTTTTGAGGAGGAAGCTTTGACATTGACGCCCTGTACACCTAAGATCTGCAAACGCTATGTGGATGACACCTTTATTGTGACAAAGTTGACTCGTTCTTACAACACCTCAATAATCAACAGCCGACGATCCGTTTCACAATGGCAACTGAGAATGACAATTCAATTCCCTTCCTTGATACTTTGAACAACGACAATTCGACTGGATACCTCTCTACCAGTGTTTACAGAAAGCCTACACACACTGACCAGTACCTAGCGTATGATTCACACCACCCGCGATCTGTAACACGCGGTATTGTCAAGTGCCTGTACGATCGATCTAAATATCATCAGCTATCTAAAAACCATCAGCTATCTCTCATGAAAAAAAACACCTCTCATTGGTCCTTGTTTCCAACAGTTATCCGTTTTCGTTTGTAAAAAATCTTACAAAAACCAAGGGATGAACAACCACTAAAGAACCTGAACCCGAAATTAAATCTACTGTGGTTCAGCCATACGTCAAAGGCACATTAAAGGCTCTTTGCCGTTGCCTACAACAACAAGGCATACGGACTGTTTTCAGATCTGACACAACTCATAGATCACACCTAGTGCGACCTAAGGACATTGTCAATCCAGTAAAACAAGACAGAGTAGTCTCCAAGATTCCCTGCGAATGTGGTAAGGTTTATATTGGAGAGACGGGAAGATCTATGCATGAACGGATTAAGGAACACGATAGAAACATACGGCTTGCTTGAACCCAATCCTCCACCGTTTCAGAACATAGCAATGCGACCAGACATCCGCTCTGGGACGAAGTTAAATTTATTGACCAAGACCCACATTGGTACACCCGTAGGGTTAAAGAAGCTATTCACATAAGACTTCACCCTAACAACATCAACAGGGACAAGTGGAATTGAAATTCCTGAAGCATGGATGCCCACGATCAAACAACACAACAGCCGATCAGTACCAAAGCAGACCACTGAGGGAACAATATCTAGTCTGAACGACAAGGATCAAAATCCTCCAATCAACAACAGCCTAAGCAAGGATCGAAACGCACCAATCACCACCAGCCACGGTGCTTCTTATACTCAAACGCAGCCTATCGACACCATTGCCTGATGAAGACCAGCAGTATAGCGGTCGAAACGTCGTGATCCACATCTTTGTGACTCGATCGTGAGACAAAAGATTAACTCAGCTATCGTAGAGTGGGATGTTTCCGGTTTTGGTGTAGGGCATGTATTTACCGTTAGGAAAGCTGAGAGTGCTGTCGAGGAAGTTGACGTTTTTTTTGTTTGCCTCAATTGTAATTTTTAGTCCATGCTTGCCAAAGATGCTGCACAATCTTTGTGGGTTCTGTTTGTTTTGGTGCTGCTTTGGTTACACTGAGGCCGTCATCTCTGTACAAGCCGAAATCGCAGGTGTCCCCAAACTTTTCTTTGATGGTATAGAGGAGGTAAGCACCGACAAGTTCACATCATTCAGCACCATCGAAGCTACTCATGGTAATGTCAAAAAGGTTTGACGATGTTCTCTTGCTCCATGGTTACGTTACATCTAAAGAATGCAACTGTCGTCAACCTCACTGCCCTATGGCCGGACATTGTCTAAAATCATCCGTGATCTACCAGGCTACAGTGACAACAAAGGATTACAGGCCGGTTCAAAGTTACATAGGACTTACTGAGAACTCTTTTAAACCGAGATTCGCCAATCATAAGTCTTCTTTCAAAGACCAGAACAAGAGGCTCAGTACAGAACTAAGTAAACACGTTTGGTACTTAAAAGACGCTAAGGTAGAATACAACATAACTTGCAAGATTTTGAAACAAGCAGAGCTGTTTAACCCCGCGTCTGCCCATTGCAATCTGTGCCTGTGGGAGAAATCTTTTATTATCTGTCGACCTGACCTTGCGACCTTGAATAGGCGTAATGAACTCATGTCTTCCTGTAGGGACGCAAACAAATTCCTACTTAATCGATTCAAGCCTCTTGTTGTCATGCAATAGTGTCTGTTTGTATTCAAATTCTGCACACGTGCACAATATCACACATCAGCTTACATTTTAATGAACTTTCTCTTGGCTGTTTTATCTGATGAGTGCCGCACATGTTTGAATAGAATAAATTTTGGACAGCGCTCAACTTTGAGAGGAGCAGTGACTATAATGATCAATGGTAGCAAGATTTCAATTCATCGTTTTATTGCAACAACGCTGTTTTGTGTAGTCAAAGAATGACCACACTTATCAGGCAATATTCATGAATGACTGTTAAATTGCAAGAACTGGTAATAAAAGCTAACTTAAGGTTGCTATGATATTTACAAACAGTTGCTATAGTAAAAAAGCGAACTTATGATTGCTATGAGATATACCAACTGTTTTTATATCTCACAAAGTCTGATGTATGTTTCCCTTGTGGTTTCTTTGGTGACCTCAGCCCGGTTAATGACGTTTTCCGACAATTGCAGCTTCTCTCAGTTTGATTATTAGTGCATGTGGATTTGTTAATTTCGGCTTTGTTATGGTTAGATATGATCGTTTTGATGTTGCCCATGCAGCTGTAGCTTAATTTGAGGGTGTTATGATTAAAAATTTTGTGAAGTGGGTTAGATTTGGGAAGTGCTTAACAATTAGTGAAAGGAAGCATTTATCGATGTTTTTTCCACGTTCTTGCTATAGGTTGAACCGTGTGTTGTTCCATTGTCTGTTTCTCCGTGGACATGGTGTCTGTTTTGGTGTGGCATTGAATGACAGGTTGTAGTGATATCCGCTTTTGTTGAGTGCTTCTTGATAGATGGGTTTAGCGTTATTGAAGCATTCTTTGTCAGGAGATATCTCGGAGAGCCTCTTGTTGATTGACTCAGGGATGTTTCTCAGGATGGATGGTGTATGGCTGGATTTTGTATGCACATACAGTGGGACGTTGCCTTCCTTTATGTAAGGATAGTACTTCCCACTTTTGAGGTGAAGCCTCATCTAGGAAATTGACCTCGGTGGTTTTGGCTTAGACTGTGATCTGCGAGTCGTTGTCACTTTTTTAAATCTTCTCTTTCCTGTGGTTTCCCATTAAAGGCTGCCAACCCGTCGTCATGGTATAAGCTGATGTTTTGGCTGTACTTCTTGGTGAGAAGAGAAAAGGAAGCATCCAACCAATTGACATGTCTCTGCTCCATCGAAGGATCCCATAATCACATCAAATAGGTTGTTGGCAGATTTCTTCTCCCATGGGCAATTATCGTTGAATAGCAGTGATTGTTTTGCGTGCAAGATAATTTCACGTTTGTGACTGTTGATTGGAGGCAAAAGCCAGTGCTTTGGAAAGCAAGTTCTCAGTTATTGAGGGGTAGAACTCACAAACGTCAAAGCATATGAATGAGAGAGAATTCTTGTTTTCTAGACTGTTAAACCATTTAAGGATACTGGAGGTGTTTTTCCACTGGTTTATTTTAGTGCTGCTGATGATGGTGTTAATTTCATCGAGGATGTGCTTGCTTATTACACCAATTTCAGACTACGATGGGTTTGTTAAGCGGCATGATGGATTGTCATGAAAATTTGGTTTATGACCTTTCAACATGAAGTCTGCTAGAATAGCTGAACAACTCAAGTCAGATGACCGCATTGAGAAATTGGCTAAGAAAGAAGCATTTATAGAGCCTCCCATTTTGCATAACTCCCCTTTGTGAACACTGGCATAGGGTGAAGGATATGTTGCTGCCTGGTTTAGCTCGTTGTTGGCCCAGCTCTGCCAGGACTGATATGCACTAGGCTGAAATTCAATGGTACACTGCTGCCCACAAACATGCAAAACATTACCTTCCATCATTCCCATTTATTGTGAGCGTTGCCTCCATAAGTCTTCCATGACTGCCCCCTTCTCAGCTGCACTTAATGCCAACATGTAAGTGATCCTATTGACATTTATAACTCACTGGTTTGTGGTGCACCATCATCGGAAAACTGGAAAATGAAGTGGTTCTCATTATTGAACCAGATCAGTTGCTTCTTAAGCCTAGGCAATCTCAAATGTAGGTCGAGGATCATAAACACCAGTCCTGTGAGAGTGCGTGACACACCAGGGTAGTTTGGTATCTGACACACATGACCAATGTCCAGGCCTTTTGCAAAGGTCACTTTTCAGGTCACTTACAATTTTCGGGAGAGTTATGGTAGAGTCCATGCACTTAAGGTTTCTTGGAAGCCATGTCTCATTGTTTGCATTGTACACTGAACTTTGCGTCTTACATACATGAGTTTAACTTTCTTCTTGAAAGGAAAATCTGATACTTGATGGCAACAGCTTGCTTTAGAGCTTCTTCAGAATTATTGAAATCTTTCACTGCTTTTCCAAACACCCCTTGTAAATATTCCCCCCTCTTAGAGCTGTTGATGAGCTTATCCATTGTCTCCCTAGAGGAAAAAGCAGCAACTATATCCCAAGCACCAAAAATAGCTGCTTCGTCCCCCCATAAATATACTCCAAGATTTCTTTACTCTTTTGACGCCGTCTGTACCGTGTGCTGTTTTTCACATCATTAATCCCTTTGTACGTTGTACAGTTCATGATTTGTTTGGACCTGCTTTGCTGTGTTTGCCCAAGGATTATTTTAAATCTATTGCGCTCTTTTTGGAGTAACTCCAATTGATGCTGTTGCTCTTTCGTTTCTTCCTTGGCATCTTGCATCATTTTCTTTGAAATAATTTGGAGCACTACACTTAAGAAAATCAATAGCAGCATAATTTAAATAAAAAATTATTGCCACTATAACTCAACTTGTATTGATATGCCCATTAACATCTGAGAAAAAGTCAAATGCCACTATTGAAATTAAAGTCTGCTGAAAGTTGACTCTCCTGGCACATAAACCCTTACCTGCTTCACTTCACTTCGAAATTTTTTATTCTCACTCCAACCCAAATACCTTACAATCTGTTCTAAATAACGAACTAAAAAAACATTGAAGCTTGGTTGCAACAAATTATCTGTAAATGTAAAGAAAACGACTTATCTCATTTTCAAACCTTGCCAGAAGAAATGTAACCACAACTTTTCTATCTCCCTTGGTGGTCAACTTTTAACACAAGCCAACGCTACTAAATTAGTTGGAGTATATATTGACGAGCATCTTACTTGGAAAGATCATATCAGCTATTTGTGTAAACAAATCTCTAAATCTATTGGAATGTTATTCAGGTCCCGTTTCTATCTATGTTCAAAAACTAAACTCACTCTGTGCTACACGCTAATTTATCCCTATATCACCTATTGTAACTCTACATGGTTGTCTACATAAGTAACCAACTTAAATAGAATTTATTGTTTGCAAAAACGGGCTGTGCGAGCTATTACCAATTCAGACTATAGAGCACATTCTGCTCCCTTATTCTCCAAATTAGGAATTCTAGATATTTTTCAGATAAATACGTTTCAAATAACTAAATTTATGTACTGTTTTCACAACAACTTGTTGCCTCCATTGTTTGTCAACTTGTTTCTTTCAAATACAAGTTCATAGCTATAGCACCAGAACTGCCAACAATAATCGCGTGCGTCATTGCCAAACTAATCTGAAAAAAATTGCAATTCTTTACTAAGGTCCAAAGATCTGTAATCCCCTCCCTGTTACAATCACTTCTCTACCAAGTTTTCCTAACTTCAAGAAGGAACAGCTACAGTTTTGAGTAAAATAATTGCTGAATTGACTAGGCCGCTCACTTGAGCACTATCTAATAATAATAATAATAATAATAATAATAATAATAATAATAATAATAAAAGCTTATACCGCGCTTATACAAACTGTCCTAAGCGCCTTACAATTCATAAATTCGATAAAATATAATAAAACATAAATATACATATTTATATACACAGCTATGGCTTAAACAATTACAAACAAAAAACAAACAAACTAACTAAAGGTTATATGCTGATTTGCACAGGTACGTCTTAAGTTTAGATTTAAAAGAATTAATACTATCAGCTGATCTAATATGAAAAGGCAAAGAGTTCCAGAGGATAGGTGCCTGAACTGAGTAAGATCTATAGCCATAAGTTTTAAGATTGTAGGGAACAGTCACAAGCCTAAGTTTATCTGAGGATGAACGGAGAGTTCTGTTGGGCCGGTACAAAGTGAGAAGCTCCATTAAGTATGACGGAGCCAGGTTATTAAGACTTAAAAGTAATTAAATTAATCTTAAAAATAATTCTCTGCTCCATCGGTAGCCAGTGAAGTTCTTTTAAAATTGGAGTTATACTATCATATTTATTTGCTACCATAATTAATCGAGCTGCAGCATTCAACAGATGCTGAAGTTTATCGATCAGATGCTTGGGTAGACCAGATATAAGTGAATTGTAGCACCACAAATGCATGAATGAGAATCTTGGTGGTGTCCCCCCCCCCATGCGGTTTGGACGTGGTTTGGACAGTTTGGGAGGATTGACTGATGCTTAGATGCGGTTAGCACGCAGTGTCTCCAAAAGGAGAATAAAATCTCCGAAAATAGTACTAATTTGAAATGATGGGCATTGGCCCCCTTTTTGTTGCGCATTTGCCCCCTTCTTTGGGAAAAAATTCATAAAAAAATAAATATTTAAGTTACAGCCAAAAAGAAGGTACCGTTGGAAAGCTGATACGTTGCATTATACAATATAGTTGTCGGTGACCATAAATGTTTTAGTGCCAACGAGCAGTGGGTATTTGAAATAATGGGCATTTGCCCCCTTTTATTGGGAACTTGCCCCCTTATATAAGGAAAAAATTCATTAAAAAAAAAATATCTGAAAATGTGCGAGAGTTCTTTCCTCAGGACAAAATAAGAGTAGCGAAATTTTGAACAAAAAGCTGTGATCAAATAAAGCTGGGTTGAAAACAGCTTGCCTTGCATGACTCGAGTGGCGCAGCTTAATATAAGAACTGAATAACAACTGGCAGTAGCCACGTGCAGTCCTTGACTGTCTATTTTTTGTATTGGGTGTTAATTGCATAATTATTCATTAGCTTTTCATCTATATATATAATATATATGTGTTATTCGCTTGATGACTTCCATGGCTTTAGAGGCCTTCGTAGTGCAGTCCTGGCAGACGTAGCACTGCTTCCGGGTTGTCCGCCCGTGGCTCATCACCTTTTCAACCTCCTCCGTCTCCTTCACCGTGCCATGTTCATAAGTCTTGGTGGCCATGAAGTTTCAGAGATGTGTATTAGACATCCGTGCTCCTGTCACCCCAGCCTTCTCGAAAAACGCGGCAACCCTCTTGCCGATGGTTCCCTCTGGAAACCCAGCGCCATCATCCTTGACAAAGAGTTTAGTTTCCTCTTTGTTTGCGAACTGAGGTCTGATGTACTTCATGTATATAGCCATCCAGCGCTGCATTTCAGAGTCCATCCCAAGCATCGCTGGCCCATCTTTGGTCCTCTTATGTTTGACCACCATCATCACCCTGTTGCTGTCTTTTTCCTCTCTGCTCCAGTAGTCATTGACCACGGCGTTGTTAAGTGGGCCAGGTCTTGAGCCCGTTGCCATGCTCAGTTTCACATGAGGAAGTCCCTGGCAGCAACGAAATCTTCTTTGGAGAGGGTTTTCCTGTCGCCGACCTCCAGGATGGCCTTCAAGCCATTGACGTATGGCTTTGATGCTTCTAATTCCTGCAGCTCCTCTGGTGTTATGAGAGTGTCGCACTCCTTTATGTACTTGCCCATTTGCGGATCTTGAGTGAAGGCGTCAATGCAACCCCTCCATCCCTTCAGGCCGGGAATGATTTTTTTGAAGGCTTTCAGGTAGCTGGGATGGAGGGGTGGCATCTTTTTGGGGTTATACTTTGAGCTGGTGATGAACGTCAGGAACTTCTCCATGCTGGTCGGGTATGAAATGAGAGTCCCTGGCGCCCTCTTCTCGCTGTCCAGGTTCGGCTTCACCCACTTTACCCAAACCTCGTCCCCCTGGTTGTGTGCAAAGAAGTTCTGGCTGTCAGTATCGGGGTCCACTTCCTCCATTATCGTCTCCACCTGGGAGGCATGTTGCACCCACCCTTCTAGTTTCTTGCATCCCGCATCAGGCAGGTCGAGGTAATCGAAAAACTTACAGAGCCACTTATGCCTGTGGCTTAAGAAGGTTGTGGCTGTAAAGTATTCCTTCTTGGTGCCAACAAAACCAGGGCTTTCCTTGTCTTCAAATGAGGAAGACGAATCCTTTGGCTGGCTGTCGTCTCCCTGGCTCCCGTTTGACTTCTCGCTTGGCTCTGGCTCGTCTGGCAGAGGGTCGTTTACCTGGGAAAGGTCTGGCTGGGACTCGTCCATGGACACTTTCCCAGATTGGTCTCCACCTTCGGAGCCAGTGTCACTCTTCTTTTCCTCCTCTTCCTCCTCTTCCTCCTCTGCCTTCTCTTCCTCCTGTTTCTCCTCAGAAGATGTTGGGTGAGGTTTCGAGGCTCTCTCTTCCAACTCTCTCAAGCCAGAGTACCGCTTGGCAGACTTGAGATGCACCTTATAGGCCACTGTCCCTGGCTTGAAGTTGTGCGCCTTTTGTAAGTGCTTGTCAAGGCGCACAACAACCTTACTACACCCTCGATAGGGCACCACTTCTTTACCCTTTTTACCCCACTAGCCTTGTTCACGAACGTGGTAGTGGGGCCACGGAGCATCTTTCCGTGGCGCATAAATTCCGCCGTCGGTGACAGATCTTTGGCATCCAGCTCGCCTTTGCAGACATGGATCCTCAGGTGACGTTTGATGTCACCAACGACGGAAACGCAGGCAGGCATTCTGCACTGTATCTCAGCGTGGTGCTTCCTCTTCTCCTCCTTCTCCTCCTTTACTTCCTTATCCTTGCATTTACATTGCTTTGCGGTCTTTTTGGAAGGACCAGCTTCATCTTCATGGCTTGTTTGAGGACCGTCCTCATCTGATGTATCCAATTCGCGCCCCTTTGACTGCTTTGGCCTTTTTGGAGGTGGCGCCTCCTCCTCGGACTCCTTGCTTATCTGATCCAGATGCTTGCGCAGCTTGTCCGGAAACTTGTCGTTCAATAATGCGTCCATAGCCTCGAGGACCTCCTCCCTCTTTACAACCCTGGCGACGTGTGGGATTATTTTCTTGAAGTGGTGGTGAGCCATCCAGTCCAGGTACTGGATGGCACTCTTGTTGGCTTGTTTCTGGAACTGCATTCCCAGCAGATTGAGGGCCGCATAATTGAATGCATGGAGATGATACTCCGAGCAGAGGGAATCCCAGGTAGGGACGTACATGTTCTCGTTGTAGATGTCCTTGGTTTCCGGAACGTGCAGGTAGCTGATAGCTTCACTGTCACCCTGGAGTGCCTTTTCAATGGCGGTTTCAACCTTGGAAGCCATGACAAGTAGCAGACCTAGAATAGACGTAAAATCACGTGCGATTTCGCTGAGAAGAGATTAACCTAACCAAACGGGACATTTACTTTAAAGTCTCATACTTGGTCAGGTAGTTGGTCATGGGTTGGAAATTGGGAATTTGCCCCCCGACGCGGTTTGAACGCAGGTTGGACGCAATCTCTAAGGTTATGCTAGAATAGACTCATACTTGGTCAGGTAGTTGGTCATGGGTTGGGAATTGGGAATTTGTCCCCCCCCCCATGCGGTTTGGACGTGGTTTGGACAGTTTGGGAGGATTGACTGATGCTTAGATGCGGTTTGCACGCAGTGTCTCCAAAAGGAGAATAAAATCTCCGAAAATAGTAGTAATTTGAAATGATG
>JAEMWC010000362.1:515000-527500 GCA_016490735.1 Pachyseris speciosa
ATCTTCACTGCCCTTGATTCCGCATTTTTCCTAAGGTAAACGCTGAAGTTTTTAGTCCAACAAAACTGGTACTGATGCTGCGTTTTAAACCTCTTGGCTTCGTAGAAAATCGATTGCATTCGCGGGGTAAGGTGATCAAAGATCCTGACATTAGATAAGTTGACACCTTCATCAAGGCCAAGGTTAGCTGGGCGTAAGTTGTGAGACTCATTTTGCAGATTAATCACCTTGGTCCTAGCCAGTCGCCTAACAAATTTGCAAACAATTGGTTTTGGGCCACCATGCGCTTCCCTTGTTGGAACGCGATGTGCCATGTCGATGTCATGATTAGTGACTTCAGCTCCCATCTCCCGAAAAAGCTTGACACATAAGGAACTAGTTTCTTCTGCTGATTCTTTTTCTTTAATTTCCGGTAATCCAACGACTTTTAAGTTAAACTTGTAACTGTACTCTTCAATTTCGTTGACGGCATGACCAACAGCATCAATCTTTGCAATCAGTTCATCCAGGCGAGAACGAGCTTGCTTTAATTTGGCTGTCGCATTGGCTTGAAATAGAATAAGTTCATCATATTGCTTACTAAGGAATTCAAGGCTTTTGGTATTCTCTCTGATGGCAGACGGGTCAACATTAACAAGTCCCGACGAAGGTATCGGTTGCATTTGATCAACTTTCTCCTGAAGTTTCTGCATCTCTTGACATAAGGATTCAACTTGGGCTTTTAGCGCTTGGTTTTCCTTTTTGAGAGCAGCTACTGATTCCGGCATTATGTTATTAACAATTAGAAACAAAACTAGCAAAAAACGAAAGAGATTACAAAGCATTTAACAAACGAAAGACTGAATAACAACGGAGCTAAAATTTGTCGTCCATCTTGGCCTGCTAACCGCTGACCCTCCAGTATCGGGGTCCACTTCCTCCATTATCGTCTCCACCTGGGAGGCATGTTGCACCCACCCTTCTAGTTTCTTGCATCCCGCATCAGGCAGGGCGAGGTAATCGAAAAACTTACAGAGCCACTTATGCCTGTGGCTTAAGAAGGTTGTGGCTGTAAAGTATTCCTTCTTGGTGCCAGCAAAACCAGGGCTTTCCTTGTCTTCAAACGAGGAAGACGAATCCTTTGGCTGGCTGTCCTCTGCCTGGCTCCCGTTTGACTTCTCGCTTGGCTCTGGCTCGTCTGGCAGAGGGTCGTTTACCTGGGAAAGGTCTGGCTGGGACTCATCCATGGACACTTCCCGAGATTGGTCTCCACCTTCGGAGCCAGTGTCACTCTTCTTTTCCTCCTCTTCCTCCTGTTTCTCCTCAGAAGATGTTGGGTGAGGTTTCGAGGCTCTCTCTTCCAACTCTCTCAAGCCAGAGTACCGCTTGGCAGACTTGAGATGCACCTTATAGGCCACTGTGCCTGGCTTGATGTTGTGCGCCTTTTGTAAGTGCTTGTCAAGGCGCACAACAACCTTACTACACCCTCGATAGGGCACCACTTCTTTACCCTTTTTACCGCACTAGCCTTGTTCACGAACGTGGTAGTGGGGCCACGGAGCTTCTTTCCGTGGCGCATAAATTCCGCCGTCGATGACAGATCTTTGGCATCCAGCTCGCCTTTGCAGACGTGAATCCTTAGGTGACGTTTGATGTCACCGACGACGGAAACGCAGCCAGGCATTCTGCACCGTATCTCAGCGTGGTGCTTCCTCTTCTCCTCCTTTACTTCCTTATCCTTGCATTTACATTGCTTTGCGGTCTTTTTTGAAGGACCAGCTTCTTCCTTTGAGGAATGGTCTGCAGTCTTTTTGGAAGGACCAGCTTCATCTTCATGGCTTGTTTGAGGACCGTCCTCATCTGATGTATCCAATTCGCGCCCCTTTGACTGCTTTGGCCTTTTTGGAGGTGGCGCCTCCTCCTCGGACTCCTCGCTGATCTGATCCAGATGCTTGCGCAGCTTGTCCGGAAACTTGTCGTTCAATAATGCGTCCATAGTCTCGAGGACCTCCTCCCTCTTTACAACCCTGGCGACGTGTGGGATTATTTTCTTGAAGTGGTGGCGAGCCATCCAGTCCAGGTACTGGATGGCACTCTTGTTGGCTTGTTTCTGGAACTGCATTCGCAGCAGATTGAGGGCCGCGTAATTGAATGCGTGGAGATGATACTCCCAGCAGAGGGAATCCCAGGTAGGGATGTACACATTCTCGACGTAGATGTACTTGGTTTCCGGAACGTGCAGGTAGCTGATAGCTTCACTGTCACCCTGGAGTGCCTTTTCAATGGCGGTTTCAACCTTGGAAGCCATGACAAGTAGCAGACGTAGAATAGACGTAAAATCACGTGCGATTTCGCTCAGAAGAGATTAACCTAACCAAACGCCATCGCCGCAAGTTTGAGGCCCAAGCATTAAAATGCGTAGGAGTTATAGGGAGTTAGGACTAGGGGGGCAAATTCCCAGTTTCCATAGGAGGGCAAGTGCCCGTAAAATTTGGGCACTTGCCCCCATTTAGCGTTGCAGCAGATATTGTTCTGCGCATGTGCAGTAATGTGTGACTCATTGTTGGGAATTTGCCCCCATGCGGTTTGGACGCGGTTTGGACGCAGTTTGGACGCAGTTTGGACGCAGTCTCTAAGGTTATGTTAGGATAGACTCATACTTGGTCTGGTAGTTGGTCATGGGTTGGGAATTGGGAATTTGTCCTTCCCCATGCGGTTTGGACGCGGTTTGGACGCAGTCTCTAAGGTTATGCTAGAATAGACTCATACTTGGTCAGGTAGTTGGTCATGGGTTGGAAATTGGGAATTTGCCCCCGAAAGCGGTTTGGATGCGGTTTGGACGCAGTTTGGACGCAATCTCTAAGGTTATGCTAGAATAGACTCATACTTGGTCAGGTAGTTGGTCATGGGTTGGGAATTGGGAATTTGCCCTCCCATGCGGTTTGGACGTGGTTTGGACAGTTTGGGAGGATTGACTGATGCTTAGATGCGGTTAGCACGCAGTGTCTCCAAAAGGAGAATAAAATCTCCGAAAATAGTACTAATTTGAAATGATGGGCATTGGCCCCCTTTTTGTTGGGCATTTGCGCCCTTCTTTGGGAAAAAATTCATCAAAAAATAAATATTTAAGTTACAGCCAAAAAGAAGGTACCGTTGGAAAGCTGATACGTTGCATTATACAATATAGTTGTCGGTGACCATAAATGTTTTAGTGCCAACGAGCAGTGGGTATTTGAAATAATGGGCATTTGCCCCCTTTTTTTGGGAACTTGCCCCCTTATATAAGGAAAAAATTCATTAAAAAAAATATCTGAAAATGTGCGAGAGTTCTTTCCTCAGGACAAAATAAGAGTAGCGAAATTTTGAACAAAAAGCTGTGATCAAATAAAAAACTGGGTTGCAAACAGCTTGCCTTGCATGACTCGAGTGACGCAGCTTAATATAAGAACTGAATAACAACTGGCAGTAGCCACGTGCAGTCCTTGACTGTCTATTTTTTGTATTGGGTGTTAATTGCATAATTATTCATTAGCTTTCAGAATATATATGCTTAATTTGCACCACTGCGATCCAGAGAAGTGTCCATTGTGAAGCAACGATTAACGTAAGTCCAGTAGTTGTGCTTGATAATGGAGATGCTGTTGAAAATAGGAAGAAATGTTTTCCAACACAAAAGATCTTGGTGCATTTCAGAAGTAACCTGTAACCGCTTGGCTAGTAGAAGAAACCTCTGTGCTAAAGTGTTTTTGGTGTTGTTCTCTGCAAAGTGTTCAGAAGATGCAACAGAAAAATGCTGCCCGAGAAACAGTTACGAAAGAAAGGGGGCCACTAGTTAATCAGTTACTTGTTAGTCTCAAGAGTTACCCTTGCTTACCTACTTATTTACTTACTTACTGAAGTTTACTGGGTAAATGAAGCTTTAAAGGTGTAGTTCACCAAAACCGATGAGGGATAACCCAAATCCATAACAACTTGTCGCTTGGAAGAACTGCATTTTGGAACTGTCTGCAATGGAGAAAGTTCTAAGGGCTGATGCAAGGGATTGACATAAAATGAACTGGTGATAGCTTTGAAAGACAAGTCTGTGGCAACGTAATGACATATGTACTCGGAGAGTGCGAGCACTGAAGGATGATTTTGACAGGCTGTGTGAGGTAAATGCAGTGAACAGTAATTGATCAGCCATCTGGCCATGTAATCACGCAAGAATTGAAATTGGAGCACCAAAAGCATTGGGTTTCTCCGAGTGTGGAGTTAGAATATGATTGATTACAGCAGAGGTGCTAAAAGAAGCTTGCAAACAATAGGGAGTGGCACTAGAGATTTGTGTGTGTGTGAGTGTCCGAGTCCCATTGTCCGAGGTAGAAGGATTGGTCATAGAAAGGAGGCACAAAGATAGGATTCCTTCCCTTGGCGCAGTGCAGCATTGGATGATCTTGCGTTCATACATGGCACTTGTGCTGGAGTGAGTAAGTTTCCTTATCTTTGTCACAAGCACAAGTGCTGGTATAGTTTCATTGGTGGCAACAGTGATTTCCCTGACTACTGCTATACTGTTTTGGGCATGTGGATGTGGTAGATGTGGGGCCGGTGGAAGGTGTTTTGCATGGTCGTGTATTTCAGTGGTGTCAGATGAGTTAAGACGATAAAGCTCAATTTGGTTAGTTATATGAGCTTGAAAAGCTCGAACATTGCTCCAGATAAACTAATTGCTTCAACCATATGGAGCTCCATTATGGTGAAGCATCAATGTGGTTGCTTCATGATCATATTTTGTAATCATGGCCAGATAGCCGGCAACAAATTCACCTATGTGAAGCTTGTCATAATCTTAACTGGTTGATGTACTTGGAGTGGGCCAATCTACATAGCTTTTCTAGTTTGCCTTAGAGGCTGAAACGTTGTCTCGAGCTGCTGGAGGCTGAGTAGTGTGGAGTCGAAGAATTTCTAATTCTAAGGCCAGTTTCTCAGTCGTGTAAGATTTTCATCACTGAGCCTGCAGAAGAGCGAGCCAAGCACATGGTCTGATGTATCAATTGCCGTTTTTCAGCCTATGAGCATGTCTTGTCATAACGAAGGAACACTTGTTGTGGAATGCTTCGTGAATTTATGCATCCATGATCGGAAACCAGGGCAGCTGGGTGGAGGTTATGATGTACATGTATGGCATATGTTCTTGTTTGACAGATGATTTGCCCTTGCAATTGGTTGGCGCCACCTTGACTTCCATGTAGTTCAGGAAGATCTCTTGCATCCAGTCTATGATGACTGGTTATTCATTCAGACAGATTCACATTCCAATGCCTGCTTGGTACAGGAAGAAGGCACTTTTATTTAATTAAACTCAGGGTGGCCTTTTCAGGCAGCTCATACGAGCTAACCTGCTGTCTATATATGACCCCAGAGTATCCATAAAAACTACAAGAATATTTACAGAAGAATGATAATAATAAGCTATTAGTAGGTGCCTTGAGTATCGTAAAAACTACAAGAATATTACAGAAAGGCATACAACAACAATAACAACAACAATAATAATAATAATAATAATAATAATAATAATAATAATTATTGAAGAATGCAAAAGTCGGCACTCCTCGGATCGGCACATATCCTCAGAAAAGTGCTGGAAGTCTGAGGTCTTGGGATGAGACCTGACTGGATATTTCTTCCTAGGGAAAATCCCTGTGCTAAATTCAAAATTATAATAATAATAATAATAATAATAATAATAATAATAATAATAATAATGATAATAATGATAAGGATTCATCAATTTTATATGTAACAACCAACCTAAAAAACTGTTTGATTAGAGGTTCTTGTGAGTGATGTATATGAAATGAATCATGAACTGCAGAAATTAAATCAAATGAAGAATAATCCTCACAGTTGTGAACGTAATTTATGTAATTGCAAAAAGAAGCCTGAAAAAATTCAGGACTTTAACGGGGTTTGAACCCGTCACCTCGTGATACTGGTGCGATGTCTAACTAACTAAGCTATGAAGCCACTGACGTTGGGAGCAGGTCAATTATGGGTTCATATGTTCCGGTGAAAGAGAGGTATGTGAATGATCTATATGAAATGAATCATATATGATATATTAGAGTTCTTGTTTGACAGATGACTTGCCCTTGCAATTGGTTGGTGCCACCTTGTCTTCCATGTAGTTCAGGAAGATCTCTTGCATCCAGTCTATGATGACTGGTTCTACATGCAGCCAGACAGGGACCAAAAGCAACTAATTCGTTTGAGCAAAGGATTGGAACGTTCAGCAATGGATTGAATCCCCCGTCGCATGATGAGTACTGCGTGTTGTTGCATATCAGGTTAAAGCTTAGATCTTATGTTTGACACAAAATACAACGTTGCAATCGTTACACTGAATCAACATAAACAAAGTAACCAGTAGAGCTTTTCTACAAAAAAAATAAACGGTATTTAGACATGCAACACATTTGTTTTGGGAGAAAAATATGATCGATTTTACTGCTTAAACTGAGACAGGCACATAGTGAATTCTTATTTATCTAAGACGAGATCGCAAATTACTCATGATTACTGAAATGTCTGAAATAGCTTTCCAAGTCGGAGCCATATTACAGTGGATGCTATTTTTATTCAATGGTGTGTAAATGAAAGCCGCGTATTCTGAAATCTAGCCCCCCATACACCGATCTTGTTCAGAAAGTCTGTATCCTTTGCCTTAAATAAACGATAAGTATAAAGTAATTCAAGATGGTGGCAAAAAAACAGTTACCATGCTGTAACTTTCGGGGTGTCACACAACGCTTTCTTTGATGAGAGGTTGCGTGCAGGCGAGAAAACATCACAACCTTTCCAGTTTGAGGACTCTGGGAAAGAGGTTGCATTACTAGTCAAGTGTAGAGCGCAATTAGTCTAGCAAGATAATAATAATAATACAAGAATTTATATAGCGCCATTTCCGTGAGCTCAATGGCTCTTTACAATAATCGTAGTTCTAAAAAGAAAATACATTTGAATTATTAAAAAAAGCTAAGGAAAATATACACAATTATACATTTCTAAGAAAAAGAGGAATTTAACCTCCTAAAATATACTAATATATACAATCAAGGTGGTCTGATCAACTGAAGTTTTGACTTGGCATTTTATTACTAAATGTAAGCTGATGTGCGATATTTTGTGCACTATTGCATGACAACTAGAGGCTTGAATCGATTAAGTAGGAATTCGTTTGCGTCCCTACAGGAAGACACGAGTTCATTATGCCTATTCAAGGTCGCAAGGTCAGATCGACAGATAATAAAATATTTCTCCCACAGGCACAAATTGCAATGGCCAGACGTGGGGTTAAACTTCGCTGCTTGTTTCAAAATCTTGCAAGTTATGTTGTATTTTACCTTAGCATCTTTTAAGTACCAAATGTGTTTACTTAGTTCTGTACTGAGCCTCTTGTTCTGGTCTGTGAAAGAAGACTTGTGATTGGCAAATCTCGTTTTAAAAGAGTTCTTAGTAAGTCCTATGTAACTTTGGGCTGGCCTGTAATCCTTTGTTGTCACTGTAGCCTGGTAGATCACAGATGATTTTAGACAATGTCCGGCCATAGGGCAGTGAGCAGGTTGACGACAGTTGCATTCTTTAGACGTAATGTTTGGTGTGGGTAGGGTGGATTTGTTATGACCATCGACTTTCTGCTCTAGGTTGGTCATGCAGCTGTATCTGATCTTAACGGTGTTTCTGTTAAAAAGTTTGTGTAGTGTATAGTTTTTAGGGAACTCTTCGTCAAGGATCTTTAGAAAAGTGCATCCTACATTGGTAGCAACATTCTTGCTAAAAGGGGGTTGTACCAAATAATGTCCAAAGAGTTCAAAGGATCTGTTGTAGGAGGCGAGAATGTAAGGTGATGGCTGTACTAGCTGTCATCCAGGGCTTTCTGGTAAGGAGGTGCCGCTTTCTTAAAGGAGGCTTCATCAAAAGAGATTTCGGACAGGCGTTTGTTGATGGCTTTTGGGATGTTTTCAATGATACGGGGTGGATGGTTAGATTTTTTGTTGATGCCACTCTACTGCGAAGAGTATAACAGCCACTCTTTCTCTTGAAGATGCTTCTGAGATGCTTGAAAAGATCAGATGCAATACACAACGACTGTTTAATAAAACCAAAGGCAGGCAGAAAGATAAGTTTGATAACCAATTGCTCGAGAAACAGTCTTCTATTTCAACGACTAGAACACCTCATGTCGACATAACACCTCAAGTCGACAAATCCAAATGGGTTATCAACTTATCCTGCAGGTCCTTAAGTGACCCCGAAGTGTCTATACTACAGAAAGGCTTGAATTTCGCTGTAACACTTAGTAGCATCCCAGCAACTGAGATAATTGCTAAAGTAGGGTCTGCAATAAGACCACTTGATGCAGAACAGGCCGACACTGTCAGGAGAAGCGTGAACTCTATTCTCCAATGGGCTAAGCCTCCCAAACCTAACATTACCAGGGAGATGCGACATGCACCCAAAGGTTTCAAAGAGGATGCCTCCATCATGATTCTCCCAGCAGATAAAGGTCGTGCCAGTGTAGTGCTAGATAAGAACACCTATCATGATAAGATGAAGGCACTGATTGAGAATGGTACATACCGACTTCTTAAGAAGGACCCAATGGACCACTTAAGCCGAAAGTTGACTGAAAAAGAAGCCAGAAGAGAGGTGGACATCTCACAGATTCTGTGTATAGCAAGATCAGGCCCAAGCATAAGCAACCACCTAGAATTTATGGCCTTCCCAAGATACACAAGGCCAACACACCAGTGAGACCTATAGTCTCTTCTGTGAACACCTTTGCTTCTGATCTGTCTTCCTACCTAGTCGATGTATTATCTCCCCTAACAGGGAACTCAGAGTACACAGTTGACAACTCAGCTCATTTTGTGTCCATTGTGAATGGTGAAAGAGTACTAGAAAACGAGATCATGGTGTCTTTTGTGGTAGTCTTCATCAACGTTCCAATCGAAGGCGCAGCACAGACTGCACTGCGAAAACTAGAAGCTGACCCGTGCCTTGCCAACCGCATGACTCTAACACCTATGCAGATTACAGACTTCTCGAGTTTCGTTCTAAGATCCGCATACTTCCAGTATGATGGACTGATTTATGAACAGCAAGAAGGAGCAGCCATGGGAAGCCCGGTATCCGCAGTGATAGCTAACCTCTACATGGAGGGTTTTGAGGAGCAAGCTTTGACATTGACGCCCTGTACACCTAAGATCTGCAAACGCTATGTGGATGACACCTTTACCATCTTAAATTGTGACAAAGTTGACTCGTTCTTACAACACCTCAATAATCAACAGCTGACGCTCCGTTTCACAATGGCAACTGAGAATGACAATTCAATTCCCTTCCTTGATACTTTGAACAACGACAATTCGACTGGATACCTCTCTACCAGTGTTTACAGAAAGCCTACACACACTGACCAGTACCTAGCGTATGATTCACACCACCCGCGATCTGTAAAACGCGGTATTGTCAAGTGCCTGTACGATCGATCTAAATACCATCAGCTATCTAAAAACCATCAGCTATCTCTCATGAAAAGAAACATCTCTCATTAGTCCTTGTTTCCAACAGTTATCCGTTTTCGTTTGTAAAAAATCTTACGAAAACCAAGGGATGAACAACCACTAAAGAACCTGAACCCGAAATTAAATCTACTGTGGTTCTGCCATACGTCAAAGGCACATTAAAGGCTCTTTGCCATTGCCTACAACAACAAGGCATACGGACTGTTTTCAGATCTGACACAACTCATAGATCACACCTAGTGCGACCTAAGGACATTGTCAATCCAGTAAAACAAGACAGAGTACTCTCCAAGATTCCCTGCGAATGTGGTAAGGTTTATATTGGAGAGACGGGAAGATCTATGCATGAACGGATTAAGGAACACGATAGAAACATATGGCTTGCTTGAACCCAATCCTCCACCGTTTCAGAACATAGCAATGCGACCAGACATCCGCTCTGGGACGAAGTTAAATTTATTGACCGAGACCTACATTGGTACACCCGTAGGGTTAAAGAAGCTATTCACATAAGACTTCACCCTAACAACATCAACAGGGACAAGTGGAATTGAAATTCCTGAAGCATGGATGCCCACGATCAAACAACACAACAGCCGATCAGTACCAAAGCAGACCACTGAGGGAACAACATCTAGTCTGAACAACAAGGATCGAAATCCTCCAATCAACAACAGCCTAAGCAAGGATCGAAACGCACCAATCACCACCAGCCACGGTGCTTCTTATACTCAAACGCAGCCAATCGACACCATTGCCTGATGAAGACCAGCAGTATAGCGGTCGAAACGTCGTGATCCACATCTTTGTGACTCGATCGTGAGACAAAAGATTAACTCGGCTATCGTAGAGTGGGATGTTTCCGGTTTTGGTGTAGGGCATGTATTTACCGTTAGGAAGGCTGAGAGTGCTGTCGAGGAAGTTGACGTTTTTTTTGTTTGCCTCAATTGTAATTTTTAGTCCATGCTTGCCAAAGATGCTGCACAATCTTTCTTTGTGGGTTCTGTTTGTTTTGGCGCTGCTTTGGTTACACTGAGGCCGTCATTTCTGTACAAGCCGAAATCGCAGGTGTCCCCAAACTTTTCTTTGATGGTATAGAGGAGGTAAGCACCGACAAGTTCACATCATTCAGCACCATCGAAGCTACTCATGGTAATGTCAAAAAGGTTTGACGATGTTCTCTTGCTCCATGGTTACGTTACATCTAAAGAATGCAACTGTCGTCAACCTCACTGCCCTATGGCCGGACATTGTCTAAAATCATCCGTGATCTACCAGGCTACAGTGACAACAAAGGATTACAGGCCGGCCCAAAGTTACATAGGACTTACTGAGAACTCTTTTAAACCGAGATTCGCCAATCATAAGTCTTCTTTCAAAGACCAGAACAAGAGGCTCAGTACAGAACTAAGTAAACACGTTTGGTACTTAAAAGACGCTAAGGTAGAATACAACATAACTTGCAAGATTTTGAAACAAGCAGAGCTGTTTAACCCCGCGTCTGCCCATTGCAATCTGTGCCTGTGGGAGAAATCTTTTATTATCTGTCGACCTGACCTTGCGACCTTGAGTAGGCGTAATGAACTCATGTCTTCCTGTAGGGACGCAAACAAATTCCTACTTAATTGATTCAAGCCTCTTGTTGTCATGCAATAGTGTCTGTTTGTATTCAAATTCTGCACACGTGCACAATATCACACATCAGCTTACATTTTAATGAACTTTCTCTTGGCTGTTTTATCTGATGAGTGCCGCACATGTTTGAATAGAATAAATTTTGGACAGCGCTCAACTTTGAGAGGAGCAGTGACTATAATGATCAATGGTAGGAAGATTTCAATTCATCGTTTTATGCAACAACGCTGTTTTGTGTAGTCAAAGAATGACCACACTTATCAGGCAATATTCATGAATGACTGTTAAATTACAAGAACTGGTAATAAAAGCTAACTTAAGGTTGCTATGATATTTACAAACAGTTGCTATAGTAAAAAAGCGAACTTATGATTGCTATGAGATATACCAACTGTTTTTATATCACAAAGTCTGATGTATGTTTCCCTTGTGGTTTCTTTGGTGACCTCAGCCCGGTTAATGACGTTTTCCGACAATTGCAGCTTCTCTCAGTTTGATTATTAGTGCATGTGGATTTGATAATTTCGGCTTTGTTATGGTTAGATATGATTGTTTTGATGTTGCCCATGCAGCTGTAGCTTAATTTGAGGGTGTTATGATTAAAAATTTTGTGAAGTGGGTTAGATTTGGGAAGTGCTTAACAATTAGTGAAAGGAAGCATTTATTGATGTTTTTTCCATGTTCTTGCTATAGGTTGAACCGTGTGTTGTTCCATTGTCTGTTTCTCTGTGGACATGGTGTCTGTTTTGGTGTGGCATTGAATGACAGGTTGTAGTGATATCCGCTTTTGTTGAGTGCTTCTTGATAGATGGGTTTAGTGTTATTGAAGCATTCTTTGTCAGGAGATATCTCGGAGAGCCTCTTGTTGATTGACTCAGGGATGTTTCTCAGGATGGATGGTGTATGGCTGGAGTTTGTATGCACATACAGTGGGATGTTTCCTTCCTTTATGTAAGGATAGTACTTCCCACTTTTGAGGTGAAGCCTCATCTAGGAAATTGACCTCGGTGGTTTTGGCTTAGACTGTGATCTGCGAGTCGTTGTCACTTTTTTAAATCTTCTCTTTCCTGTGGTTTCCCATTAAAGGCTGCCAACCCGTCGTCATGGTATAAGCTGATGTTTTGGCTGTACTTCTTGGTGAGAAGAGAAAAGGAAGCATCCAACCAATTGACATGTCTCTGCTCCATCGAAGGATCCCATAATCACATCAAATAGGTTGTTGGCAGATTTCTTCTCCCATGGGCAATTATCGTTGAATAGCAGTGATTGTTTTGCGTGCAAGATAATTTCACGTTTGTGACTGTTGATTGGAGG
>JAEMWC010000362.1:532500-542500 GCA_016490735.1 Pachyseris speciosa
ACGTGTTGACTTTATGCAAATACCATGAACCTTTCCTTGAATCTTCCCGCTAAATTGGTTCCTTCCAATAATGGTGTTGATTTTATAAGTTTTCTCTTTCACTCTTTTACCGGCCCTCTTCCCACGAATATGCCTTCTGGGTCTGCCTGAAAAACTTGCACGATAAAGACAGTAATCAGTGTGAATATAATAGAATAATCTCGGCTGAGACTGCAAATAAACACTGTTCGCAAGGAAACTGTTCACTGAGTTGTTGATCGATAAGTTTATATTTCCTTCTGAGCTGTGTCGTAGATTCATTTGGGTGGTACAAATTCACATCTGATGATGGTAATTTAAATCCACCGGTCCTGGATTACATTCGACGTCCATGCAGATAGTAATATCTCTTGAATTCGGAAGATAGGTGCAATTGTGTCCCCACTTCAACCAAACACCGATCGGGCGAGTTGGAGCACCAGTTGATTTCAAGGAGCGACATTTACGATTAAGCTGTAAAAACTGACTCAAATCTTGCCACCTATTGCCACATATTGTTGTGCTTATAAAATGCTAATGTATTAGGAAAAAAGGCAAATGATGGTGATGATGAAATTATCATGTTCCTCCTGATGATGCCTCACCTCTTCCTTCGCATTTTGAACTAATGTTTCTGAAAATATATAAAAAAATTGCTGAATAAAGATTAAACATCATATAAAACAAGACAGTACAGAATCAGAGCATGAAAATGCAGTTAAAACGCCCAACTCAACCTTACTCATGCTCTGAAAAGGCAAGATGTCGAATACTACTTACATATACCTAATTTCATGTGAACACGTTCTCCTCGGAAGAAAAAGCTTACTTGCTTCACTCTGTCTTTCAACAATTGTTTTTTTTTTGCGTTCCTCTTAATCGCTAAATCTTGCATTCTTCGCTTCATAGTCTGCCCTTAGTTCTTCACTGACGTCTATGAACTCGCAATTTAGAGAATGCCTCACTTGGACTCGGAACCTTCCCAAAAGGGATAAAATTTTCGGTCGGATTTTCGTTTTCCAGAATGCCTGTCTTCTTCTACGTTTGTTTGCTACATTTTCTACATTTGCTTTGTTACATTTTCTGCTACATTTCTTACTTTTAGAGCGCAATTTTTTCTCCCTAACGAACACAAAATGGACAGCATATTAGCAAGAAGGAAACATGAAATTTGAGGAATTGAAAATGGCGATGAAGAAGAAAAATGTTTCAAAACACGGGTTTATACTCGCTGTACTTACACTGTTTCGCTGCTATCGTCTGTGCTTTTGGAAGCCATTTTCTTGAACTTTGTTTTGAATTTAGAACTCCTTTAGAATCACGGGAAATTTGTATGCAAAAATGACGTCTTTTGGACGTAGAGAGGAGTTTGTGTGAGGTTTTTTGTTCCTCATGCTCAAAGTCAAACTGTTTATTTTGCTTATCTTAATGTATAAAACGTGTAAGCAGGACAATTCCATGTCTGGTAGCTTGATATAAACCCTATATGTGGGTAAGACATGGGTTCAGAAGCACAGCGATTTTGCTATCTAAACGCTACTTATACCCCTCTCCCAGGAGTTTTTTTCTATGGTCAAGTAAATGACCAATAGAAAACCGAAAACAGAAGCCCCAGAAATGCTTTCTGGCGGCAAAAAGGAATTTTGAATTTCGTGAAGCTTCAGCAGTGTTTATGACGCCATTATTTTGGCCTGCATCATCATGTAACCTCAGGTTTGCATCTGGGAGATTTTCCCTAGCAATGGACCATCATAGGGCTCTCACCACCCCTCGGTCCTCTTCTCATACCACAGGTTTGCCCATATGCACTGCCATGGCTTGTCGAAGCTGTTGGGACCTCTCTTGTTGCTTTTCTCTAAAATATTCACAACAATCTACTTCACTTTCACTCGAAGACTCAAGTTCTTCATCCGATAAAATTAGCTACAATTCCCACTGAATTCTCAGGGAAAACAGCCACAATTTCATCATCTTCGATCTCAGACATGGATGATTCGTAAAAGATCAATGGATCGGCATCCTTTGCATCCACACTTCCCGCCAAATTTATCTGTAACACTACACTCCCCCCTCTATGTTGAATTAACAGTGGGTATGCACAAAAATATGATTGTCAGAAATTGGTTTTCTGCGTGGGTGATGTGAATTCAGCAATGGGGAGGGTGTTACAAGTAATTTGTCTTGGAGTGTCTGGTTGGGTAGATGGTGTAGTAGACAAGTGTAGAAGAGAACTACAGAATTTGTATGCATAGTTGCGAAATGAGCTGGCGTGAGGACTTGGAAGGTGTGTCTGTTTCATAGAAAGAAAGGTGAGAAGGGGATAGTGGTGTTTGTGGAAGGGAGGTGCTTTTGTATGCGACTTTCGTGTGAGGGAAATGAAATAAACATTCAAGAGCTTTTTCTATACTGTCAACAGCAATTCACTGCTTCAGCCTGTAGAAAAATGGAAAATGGTGCTTCCACCAGTTGTGACCTGTTGGAATCGATGGCTGACGATCAAGGTACTTCAAATCCTTCAGTAGAGTTGGAATTATTGGGGTGTCGTCAAGTTTGACATGTTTATTTAATAACATATAGCCAAGCTGACGTTGAGTTAGTTGCGACACAAGAACAATTTGCAGAGCTAGTGTTAGAGAGATCCATTTACAAAGTCAGAAGTTCTGCAGTCGGTGTGTAGCCACGAGCTTCATAGAGATGGTGGTATTCACTACCACATGGCTGTGAATTGAATGTGCGGCAACAATGGTTAAAAGCACGGAATTATCTTGACCCGTGCCACGGTGTGGGAGTAAATTGCAGCAATAATCGTGCAATTATATCTCATCGTGGTAGTATACAACCAAAGAGGATGGGTGTTTTCTACAATCCGAAAATCACCCCAATTTAAGTAATAATCCAGTACCAAGCAGCTCCAGGGCAGGTGAAGCACATACAGGAGTTGTACAGGGCAAGCAAAAAGCATAAGAAGTCCTCGAAAACGTAATCAGTGTACGATGTGTTGCAAATAGCAGTTAAAAACAACATCAAAAATTGTTTACAACTGCTGGTGTAAGTGCAAAAGCAAAAAAAACTAAAGGGAAATACGAGTTCAATTCATCACCAACTGCGGGAGCAAAGCAGTGGACGGGGCGATAACAGTGCTATGGGAATTGGAGAACGCTGAAAAAGACCTTCAGAGAAGTCGCCTGACTCTAATTGAGATCCTGTCGGGTCACTGAGGTGAGGAATGTGTCTCTGGATGTGGATTGCGATGGTGTTGCTACGAAATAACAGTAGGGAAGATTTTGCAGAGGCTGTGGAATTCTTCTTGAAATGGGGCATGGGAAATATCGGAACGTCTTCCTGAAAGTTCCTTAAAACTGTGGCAAACATTTTTATTAAACCCCTTGAAGACTGTTCAAGACTTTCTCAAATCCAGCATCTACCATATTTGCTTGGGTGGGAGCGGAAAAAGCCAAAGTCGTATTCTTAAATGATGTCAGATGGTCTGCGCAGATCATTCCCTGGCACAATTTGTTAATGCTTCTAGAGGGCCAAGAGATACACTTGCCGGCTCCCAAAACACATTACAAACAGGACTTGTTGTTCCAATGGGACTCCCCTATCTTTAGTACAAGGAAAGAAGAGCTCTCCTTTGTCCGTGATGGTGTTGTCGATGAGAGAGAAACGCAAATGATGAGTGTCCGATTGCGGGTGTTTTCTCTTTTCTACCAAATTCTACAGGAGCACCAGATTAATTTACCATCGTGTGCACGATGCCTCAGTGAGCTCATTTTTCCTCAGCCCGAGTAATGTAATGAGTGTACGTATGTTATTTACATTGTTTCCCATGCAACACTGCACGTTTTGCGTTACACCATAGTGTTTGCAATCTGTTTTTGTTGTTTTTCGCTTCCCATAGGAAGCTATCATTGTCTGCGGGCTTTGTAGTGTGAGCTTATATTATGAACTTAGTATAGAAGTGCAAATTTTTGTGAGTGTACAGCAATATACGGGTTTTTGAAACTGTGCACCATGGTGAATGGTGTATTTAAAAATGAATGACTAAGTAATTTATTTAGAATTGATTTACAATGGTGAGTCGTTGCGTTTTACTAATATCAAGACTTTAAGGCGGTACCAATGACTTCATGGTTCAATTCACGGTTCCTGCCATTCTCTCATACCTTTCACTAGCGCTAACAATTGACGAAAACTAAGGGAATTATGATGCTTTTCAGCTACACAGCTTTGTACCATGTTCATACACCACTTATCGGTAATGATTATAATATTTGATGCGCCTTCCTTTACGGTCAATCACCATTTAAATGCGTTAAGGCATAGACCTTATTTAAGTGTTCACAATTTCAACTGGTATGGAGAAAAGAGTGCTTTTCATGCGAGTCTTAAACTCTGCAAATGTTTCTCATCGTAACTGTAGTTCCAACGCTTGTTTCTTCAACGTCCTACCCACTACTGGAAACAAATTCTCAATAACTGCCAGGTCTGGAGATCTTGGACACAGTTTCATAAGGGTGCTCTTTGTGCGGTCCATTGCAGCCTGCGCCAGCTTGGAATTTTGGGAGGGATCTCCATCTTGTAAGGAAATGCGACTTCCTCTCTGCAGTGCTGAAAAGTCGGTTGAAGTGGCAGTCTATAAATGAAGCAAAATAATGTCAGTTCGTCGCTTTGTAGGGCTCACAGCAAATGACACCTTTTGTCATAAGGAATTTCTACCATAAGTCTTAACACTTTCCCTCCTGTGCCTTCTTTTTTGCTGCAAAATCCTCTGATTTTTTTCTTCAAACCCGTGGCACCCTAGCCTGTTCAAGTGGGTTTGTCTTGAATGCAAACCCTGTCCCTTCCAAGTAGAAAGTCACTTGTTCTGTCCAGAAATCGTCGCCGAAATTTGCTTTCATGTTTTTAGCAAATTGCAGTCTTTTCACGTGATCTTCCTTGGTCATGAGCCCTTTTTTCTGACTCTGCAAATGGCAGTAATTCTGTGAATTGAGAAAACGCAAAACTGTTCATCTGTGTCTAGCACTGCACATTTTCTGGGAAGTAAATTTGTTTTAGGCCTTGTGAGGTTTATATCCGCAAGTGACACTTTCACCTGTTCTAAATAATTTTCTACGGCTACCTCGTTTTGCACTGGTTGGTTCCAGTTTGATTTCATGTGGAAAGATTGTGGTTCGTTTTCTTCTGCATGTTACATGTATTGAAGGTGTATTCCTGCAAACTGTTAAGTCATGCAAAGTTGTCGCCTAATCTGGTCATGTTTTGTCACTGTTGTTGGGATATTTTTGAGCCCTTTTGCAAGTAAATTAATGTTGTCTTTTGTTAATTGTTTGAGAAGTGTTTTGTGTTTTTGTTGGCCTCTAAGTTTGCTTTGCTTCATCTAGTGTGTGTTTTTACGCCTGCTTGCACATTTTTGTTTGCCATTTCTTTCACACAAGTAACTATTTGTGCTGTCAGCCTGACGCCATAATTTGATACCCCTTTTTATTGGATTCATCGGCATATATTGTTTCAAAGAAGTTCTCCTTTTATACTTGACCTTTGCCTCATTGATGGCTTGTTCACGGTAAGGGTGGTATTGCAACTTGAAGTTAGTTTTCTAGTCCTCAAGGAATGGGCGCATTTTGTAAAGTTTATCACGATCTTTTAACCCAGCATTTGCATTTTGGAGTTATAATTGACATGAATACTGTCACAACGTTTTACGTTTAGTGGTTAAATCGTCACTAATTGCTTCATTATCTTTCACTTGGTCAGTTAAGGGCTCAGGATGTGACAATTGAAAAAATTCCTGTGGTTCTGCTCTTGACTGCTGCAATTACATTCTTAATTGAGAAAATCGTCATGCTCGCTTTTAGAAGCTACAGGATTTGGAGCATTTGTGAGCGATTTGTCCATATACAAGTCATGTTGCAAATCTCCCAATGTTCCCGACCATAGGAGATCATTATTAGTTTAAGTTTTTGTTTATTTCCTGGGCGTGGCGTATAGTTTTGCCTTACCTCGTTTGGGCTCGTGGTAGGTTCATTAAAATTGGGGGTTTGTGGGTCCCTACTTGGTATTTGACCTTGAATTTGTATGATTTGCTGGCGACATGTTGCTAGGATGTGACCCGGTCTGTTGCACAGATGGGTTGTCCCTGAAAGATCGCCTCCCAAGAGCATTTTGGTAATACTGTGTAGGCCTACTGTTTTGCCCACGCAATTCTTGACAGATAGCCTGTGAGATGATCTGGCCCCACCTCTTGTCTTGTTACTGAACAGTACTCTCTCAAGGCATTATCAGAGATGATGATAATGATTTGTAGAGGTGATAGAAGAGGTGATAGAAGAGAGTGACATGTGAAAGATTGTGAAATTCCAAGTTCCATGGTAAGAAGTCCAAGATCGGTTTCTTTGCCATTTTATCCAGTCATTTCTTGTAACGACCTCATATGTCTATTTTGCGATACTGTTTCCCTGGCCCTTTAGGTCCTTTAACTGCTGCCAACCTGAAACAGTTGGAGACCGGCTATCAGAAAACCTTTAGTTGTGGTCTTCTCGCTGTTGTCCTCCTTTCTTTTGATTGACTTTGCCTGCCTTGTGAGGTCTTTTTGGCTGCTGAAGCACCTCGTTGGTTACCATCGGAATTGCAGCATTGCCTGCAATTCCTGGAGCTTGATCATTTGCTTTATGGCTTCTGGAGTTTTTGGAGTTTTTACAGACAACTTGAGGTGTCATCATCCCTAAGGAAACCGGCTTAAGCTTTGACTCCTCTTGTTGCACGGTATGCTGTATCATGTCAGGGATTGATTCCTTTTTGACGGTGAATTCTGCTTTTATTCGCTCCACATTTTTGGCTGCTTTGTTTGCTTTTTTATGCTCTAAGCTACCTGCTTGGAAGCCCATTTTGCAGTGCACTTGAAGTAAAAGTCATCTGCAAAAGATGTTGCTAATTGAGAAACTTGCCTGCTTCAATATTCAGAGGACTCACTCGATTTGAATGAGCTTCTCCAAGTCTGTATAGTTCTGACGACTTTCTGCTTTTCTTCCATGCACCAATCTTTCAAGTGCTGTTCTTCGATAAGAAGGGCCTCAATATTGGTGTCTAGAAGTTTCAATTCAGCCTCCTTAATTATGACATTAAACTTTTTGTTGAAGATGTTTTCCGTTTCTGGTTTTCAGTTACAATGCTAATCTTCATACCATTGGGCACCTTTCCATCGCTTTTTGAGGACTCAAGTGTCTGCATACGCTCTTGTAAAGCATAAAGCTGATTTTTGGCGTTGAGGAAGTTGTAGACAAGCTTTTTGACGAAGCAATGGAAGTGGTCATCGATTCACATTTGGGCTTCTGGTGATTCTTCGCTTGATGCTCGAGGATCTTCCACCATATCATCATGCACACTGCTCTGTCTGTGCACAGATTCTTGCCGCCTTTTACGTTTCAAGGCACTTTTGCCTTTCTAGAGTCCAGGGCGACCTTTAGTGTTACTGAACATGTGCCGAAAAAAACAGCAGCACAGTGCAAAAGATGTTGTCAACTTTGTTTATTATTCGACCAGTTTTGTCTGATCACACAGACTTCATCAGGGATTTAACAAGATGTCTAAAGAAACTACTTTTATGTTAATCAGTTTCAATTTCAGAGTCATAGTCTGACTTTCTATCCCTCCATGTTAAAACTAAAAGATACAAATACAACTTGCTGACCAGATAATAGAAATGGTAAAAAATAGTAGTAAAAATGTAAATTACACAAACGAGAATTTACTGATTTGGAGTAAGTTAATTTATCTCGAGGTCTCCACAACAGACAGCATAGTTACAAAGTTTGTATTGCTTTGTACAGGTTTGATCGGATGGATAACATGGAGCGTTCTGGTCTGGAGATACCTGTATTGTTTTTGCAGTTTTTATTCAAAAGAAATCTCTGTCCATTTGAGAAATTGTTCATAACCAGCCACTTTTGTATACTTTTCCCTGGTTAATTCAGTGGGAAACGTTTTCACTTCATCAGCATCATTGCTAGCCTCCTTTGCAGACGTCTTTGGGCTCATCACGCGTTCCTTCCCCACGAACGTCTGCTGAACTGAACTACCACTTCAGTTCATGGCGGTTAGCCAATCATAGTTTGTTTTCCAGTTTATGGAAAGTAAAACTTCGACCCCGGGATTATTTTCACAGATGGTGCACGTGAATCAGGTGTCGATTTCCATTCTTACGCAGCTCGTTATTGGTTTCTTCAAAACAAAGGCTAACCGCTGGTGAACGGAAGTGGCAGTTCAGTTCAGCAGACATTCGTGGGGAAGGAACACGTAATGAGCCCAAAGACGTCTGCGAAGGAGGCTACATCATTGCCTGACCTTGAGCTCCATTAAATTGTCAGAATTCCTCAGGAATATGTGTGGGGTGTCAGCAAGTATCTGATTTATGAAATAAAATCAAACAGCGGGCTTGATTTACAGTCAAATTGCGTGATCTTGAAAGGTTAGCAATTTCTTCACTTCCTTGCCCCATAATGCTTAACAGTGAGACCATTCATGGGTTTCATTCCTTGGACACTTGCGTGAAATACAAGCACAGTCTTGATTTGCAGCATCTAAGGCACAAATGCAAGGGAGGAATTTCCTGTCACCTTCTAGGAAGAAGTCAGTGTTGTTCTTTGCTTTGTCAATTTCAATTTCCTTTACTGGGTCGTTTTGGTTTTAATATCTGCCAGACGTTCTTTTAGATTGTTATAAAATGTAAACTTTATTTTCTCTTGAATGTGTGGAGTAGCATTGATAGTAATGTCTGCAAGCTAGCTAAATATCTAAACAGCTAAAATTGGGTTAAAATTGGCAGGCATTTAGTTACTAAGGGAATTAAAGCCATAGGAAGTTGCTTATTGTATGTATAAATCAATAGCTGTTGGAATGCAGATTTAACATCTTTTATAAAGTAGTTTGGGTATTTTTCAAAATGAAGACACTTTAAAACAAACAGTGAGAATAATGTTAAGTATGAACCTGTTAGCTATACCAGCTGGTAAACTGCTATAATTGAAATTCCAGTCCTTGAAATTAAACCACAGAAAATTCTTATTAAGAAGGTCTAGTTTAGTTTTCAATCACATTTGCTACAAAAGTGCCGCTGAGGTGGTATAAAATGCCTTGTGAAGTAATGAGGTCACTGTCAAGGATACTGACAAAAATTTCCATTGGGTCTTTTACTGAAAACGCAATATGATAGACAGTCTTTCCTAAAGTAATCCCTTGATGTTTGCTTGGATTTGCAATCACCCCAGTTCATAGCAAAGGTAAGGGACATCTTTTGCTTGGGTAGAGAGAAATGCTGCCATTCGATACCACGCAGTGTCTGTTTCAATTTTTGGCCGGGCTGGAATGGATTGGGCAGACCGTGGGCCACATGAAGAGAGCAAACTGTGGTGAGGTAAACATGAATTGATTGCAGCTTAATCCTTTGTGCCAGGTAACTAGAGAACAATATGAGTGTGTTTTCAAAAGCTGGTAAGGAGCTGAAGGAAAAGTCCCGACAAAACTGCAGAAACTGTCACTGGGCACTGGTGTATGTGCCATGACAAGAATAGGCAAGTCCATGGGCAAAACGGTTTTGCGCCTTTACTTTAAGGGTGTTAAATCGAGTGCCAGGGTGGGTGTTGGCTGACGAGAGGTGCTGGGACAGGCAGCTAAGCACTTGGTGACCTGGAAACGAGAAAGAGCGTCAGCCTAGTGATTGTAAGCTCTGTGAATGTGTACTGCACATAGCATGATATTGTGATGCGCGCATATGAAAAACAAGAACTGAAGGAGGGTCATGATATTCACCGGTTTGTGCCATGAGATAAAGCATGCACCACAGGAGTTGTTGCAGTGAGAAACAATATTGCAACTGGCAAGTTCGCTGGACCAGGTGTGGACCACAACGGCAATGGCGTAGAGCTCTTTGAACGCAATGGAGTGAGAAAGAAGAATGTCACGTTCTTGGAAGGACTTGTAAAGC